>SNQJ01S0008839.1:242592-253708 GCA_010110895.2 Picea sitchensis | reverse complement strand
CAACAGATAAACCCACGGATTGTTGTCCATAATAAAAAGAAAAATTGTACATACATCTTGTGTTCTCTATGTTCCTTGTGGTGATGACTTATTGATGATATGTGTTGCTGATATATGTTGTTGATATATGTTCACATCTAACTGGTTATAAATTATAGCAATGGGTAATGAATAAATGTTGAATGTTAACTAAGGAGTTTTGTGTAAAGAGGGAACTTTTGGGAAAAAGAGCCCACACTCATTCACCCCCCCTCTAAGTGTGGTAGGTGTGTCCAACAACATTGATATGTGTCTTAGCACCTGATTGGTCCATGATCTCTATTTAAAGAGAATGGAGGGTCATTTTCCAATGATTGATTGTGAGAAACTCTCTCTTGTAATTTTTTTCTGTTGCATTAAAAAATTGCTCCAAGTGGCTGTGTTGGTTGGGGACATGGATGTTTCCCCATAGGGTTTTTACCATGTAAATACATAAATGTGTTGATATTAGATATGGTTGTGTGAGTGGTTACTAAAGGTGGTCATCCCCTATTGGAATACCTATGTTGTTGAACAACAGGTGATAAAAACTGGAAAAGTGACTAATTATGGAAACTTGTGGACTTGCGGGATTGCGGGTTTGAAATGATAGTAGGAAGTCTTCCTTCAAACCTAATTTTGAAAAAAAAACAACTAAGTGTGGGATGTATAGTATGAGAAAGGTGTTTGAACATTGATCAACGAATGTTGATCAACAATCATTTTTCAAATAAAACTTCAAGAGACAGTAGAGTGCTTTTAATTCCCCAAAATTATAAGTATCATGGCTTGCATTTGCCTTAAATTGAAAGTAATGTGCATCAAATAAGTAAAGGATGAAACCCAAAACATATAATAATTCTATTCCCTAGTGGGCTCTGTAAAAACAACACTAGGCTCGTGTCTCGTCAATATGGAGAGCCTCCAATACTCTAAGAATTTTATGTTTGACTGATATTTTAAAGTATGAATGTAAACCCAATACTTGTGTAGAAGTATGAAAATGCAACATATTTTTTATTCAAATAGTAAGGCATTCTGGCCAAGCCAAATACCCCAAAGGAAAAGAAATGGAACTGCCCTTAATGATTTCAATTCTATCAAACTAATCCAGTGTAAAAGGAAATATGTCAGGTCATCTTTTTACTAGAGATTGGCTAAATCCAGAGATTTTTTTTCTATATCCATCCAGACATGTTTGGAATACTCACACTGTAAAAATAAGTGAATAGAAGATTCATCACTAGCTCTACATAAACACACATGTTTGGACCATGTCTATTTCACCATTGAATATTGTCCCACATCAACACCTTATTATTGAGTGTTAACCACATAAATAGTTTTGTCTTCAGTTGGGATTTTACTTTCTACATTTTATTCCACCACCACTTGACCTCAACTTGTCTAGGACTAGACAAAGCTCAATACCCAATTCCAGCAAAGTAGTGTCCATTGAAACCATTCATCATCCAAATAAACTCATCCTTATCATTCCCCGATCTTATATGTAATCTATTTAACTATTTTATGAGGTTGTTCCATGACTAACCATGTTCTCCTACAAAATCAAGATCTGTTGCATTGACCCATCCTTATCCCTAAAGGGTTTCCTCTGTTGGGTTTGACACTCTATTCAATGTCACTCTGACAATTACATGTAAGTGATGAATCATCTCTTCAAGTAAGAGGATATCCCTATTGCAACCCAAGATAACATTGGCCCCTATATGCACAAGTGAACCATTGCCAACTCGTCAAGCCAGAAAAGAACTAATAATAGGAAAGGCTAGTGTAAGTAATTTCCATTGTGTTACCACATGAACCAACACCTTAGCTCAAAGTCCCAAAGATGGGTGCTAGCGTTCTGGAACTAGGGATGTTGATGATTGTCACCTCACCAAATTTCCCCTCCACTTTAGACTTATCAACGATTTCCTAATCTAGGGGGGTTTCCCTATGGGTTAACTAGGCTCACTTTGTGTAGTATGAGTGGGAGTAAAGAGAACCTAGAAACAAATGCAATGGAGAAAGGGATGAAATAATAGATGGGCTTGGGGGTGATTAGTGAAAGGGATACCAATGCCTCACCTACTTGGGCTATGGAAGCACTTGGGAAATTTTAGGAGGGCAAGTCGAGGGTTTATAGGAAACCAATTGACATGTTCTAAAAACTTAAACTTGGTTCAAAAAAATATTTTGATGGTCAGGTTTTACAAAATATGTGAGGGAGAGAGTCACTTAAGAAGCCTTCTCAAAGCAAGTGTAAGGCAATCCCTACCCCAAAGACTATATACATACATACCTACTACTCAAAGATTATCATATGAAACAAATTGGTCTTGATGATAGATGGCTAGAGACCATAGCATAAGACTAAGCAATATTACTATAAATCCCCCCAATGTAGCATAGAAAATCCTCTATGGCCTTATTTTTCTCTGACATTCAATATTTAGCAAAACCTTTAGCCTCCAAGTATGCCCTAGAAAAAACCCACAAATGAAATTACACAAATCACAACATAGTTGACATAAAATAAAGGAAATATCCTCCAAATCTTGGAGCAAGAGTGGTCAAAAGTAATTTCATTTCCTCGCTAATCTAATCCATCTTGCAAATGGCGAGAGAAAGTCCTTATACAAACTTCAACTCTAACTCTGCATACGATAAAATATGAATTGTTTCCTTAGATCCATTAGTCATCCTAGGAATAATGATAAGATAATCCTTCCTAACTTCCTCAAAAAACTTCTTGCTAAAGATAAACAAGAGTTTGTTGAGATCCATAATCTCCTCTAGGAAGTTACAATAAAATAATCTTGAAACAAAATTGTAATGGAGATTTATCCTAACTAAGTCCAACAACCAACTAAACAATGAATAAATAAATGGAGTTAGTTGCATCTTCCTTCCAAAAATAGGTCCAAGAGATAAGGGCACCTCCATGGGATGAGGGTTTGACCATATAATGGTTTCACAAACACAAGTTCTTTGTCCTTGAGTAAATGAAGTAGGGAACTCAGGTAAAATGTGCCAAACCATGTAATTCATGCTAAAACCATGTTCAGAAACCACTGGCTCCTAAACCATCTATTGAAACTATGATCTCAAAACCTTTGGCCAAAAACCACTTGCTAGCTTTGAAACCTAGGGCTTTATTTTCCTTTAAAATGCCCCCCTAATATCCTTGGTTGGGAATTCATATAGGAAGCCCTTTCTTTATGATATTTGGTGAAGAAAACATATTGGAATAGGGCCCTTCTAAGTTTATCATTCTTTCTTCAAATTGTGGCTAAGGGAACTTTAAGGGCGTTGTTGTTACAAAGTATGTTGTGTTTCAAAGTTTTTATCTTTTACCTTGTTCATTCTTCGAACTAACTAGATGCTAACATTATAATGGATTTATTTTATTGCTATAGGTCTTATAGGCATCCTTTCATATACAAGATTTGAAGAATGTGCTTCATATCAACCCATGATTGGACTCTTTCTGAAAAATTTCACCCCTTTACTAAGTCTCAGCATGTATACTCACATAATTTTGAACCCTCTATCTATTTCCTTAAACTCAAAGCAATGTGTATCAGATGAAATGGTTCTTTACTATTTATTTATATTCATTTTACTTCTAGATGAGTTCATTGTGAGCTCATACATTAATAAATATAGGTTGACCCTGGATTTTTATATAGATCTACCCCCTTTTCTTAGTATTACTTGATTTGTTTGCTGCCAAAAAATTCCACAAATTTGTCCTCAATATCCCTACAAATACTTCAGTGATGTATCCTCCATGATATTAGAAATTGATCCTGAATTTTGTGATTGCATTGGTGTTAAATAAAATGAGGTATTGTTATCAAATATCGTTCCTCTCAACATAATACCAAACCCCTCACACCCTCTGTTAAGATATAATCATCAAATCTGTAAAATTGTTGTAGATAGAAGGTTTTGAATGTGCCCGATGGAGATATATTGTTGGTTGCTATTTCAACATGTCATAAATAGAGCTTCAAATCAACCCATAAATCACTCTCTTCCTGATATATGTATTCTTTGAACATATATGAACAAAGTGCACCTATTTTTGTGTCAAGAGATGTCTAAAATAAAGCCTTTTCTTGTTGCAAACCTCGATGAATAAAATCTAAGGTAAGAATGAAGACATATCCCTGTGTAATGTGCATATATGAACCTTTTGCATCCATGACAGGGACCAAAATTTGTTCATACAGGTTTTATTACAATGTTGTTGCTACAAGCTACATGTGTCAAATATGTCTCGAAAAGAGACAATCTTGCATGCCAAACAACTTCAATGATATTTTTTATTCCTTCCTCTGTGCAATGAGTCTTGATAAAATTTTGAACAAAGGCACATAAGGTATATAATTACATGTGTTTTTCCCTTGGAAAAAATGATAGGACGTCCCTATATCAATAAGAAGGTTTAGGTCAGCTCCCAGGTTTGAAATGATACAAGTTAGCGCTAAGAGATTATCATACAAGTCAACCCTTGGCTTTATTGAGGTAGGTCGTCCCTAAATTTTGTCATATAACTTGACCCAAGGAAGACATTTAGGTACAGGTCGACCTAAATTTCATTTCAGGAATGTATATTTTTGCTCTATTTTCCATCAATTATCTTGCTAGAAAATTTAGATATTGTTGATGCGAGGAATGACAAAATCCTCACTCAAGCATTTTCAAATCTCATTAGGATAGGTGAGATAGACAGTATTATAACCCTGGGCTTACAACCTATCAAAAATCTCAATCAAACCTCAAGAAAAGGATTCTTGGATTTGATATCATTTTATAAGTATTAAAACTTTGTATATTTTATATGAAATAAACTAAAAATGTACTTGCAAAATGAATTTATGAAAATATGTGAATAACTAAATGCAAGAAAGCATAAATCTGAAAAACAATATACAACAAGTCTCATAAATGAGAAGAAATCAACAAATATTTTTATTAGTCTCAATTTGAGTTACAACCGAGTTTGTCTTTTCAAACCCTTGTGAGGGTTTGGATCATAATTACACTTAGGAGTCTAAGATATTATTTGACTCATACATAGACCACTAGTGTCAAAAAAATAAAGACCAGAACAGAAAAACTCAACTAGATCAGTCCAAGCTGCAAGTGAATCATGGTCTTGAACTCTACAAAACTAGTATTAATCATCACTGAAATAAATTTAGAACATCCAACTAAAACCAAACAGACATTCAAGAAGAACGAATGACCTTGAAGCATGTCAAAAATCAATGCTTCCTAGTCCTTTTTTCGCCACCTTCAAAATAACCCTGCTATCAACAAGATAACTCAACTCTAAATAAACTCATAATGGAATGAATGCATAGATAAAATTCTCAGTTGAGGAAAAAACAAACTTTATAAGAAGTTTTACTTCTCTCTCTTTTTCTCTTGCTCTCCTTCTTTTATATCTTCAAAAAGTCGTTTGAGTTATTTAACTACCTCCTGTTTAGAAACTTAAATAACTTTACTTAGGAGAAGATAACTTTTATTTATAATAAGCGTAATAAATATTAAATAATATGTGGGGTCCCACTAGGTCTTTGTTCCTTTATTTACAAAATTTCCCTTGTAGCTTCAAAATGATTAAAAACTATGAATATGTCAGCATCATGAAATATATCATAAAGTAACCTATATAAAACATACCAAATCAACAACACTTCTATCTCCCAAAATATCAAAATGGCATGATATTTAAAATTCTGAAAATAATATCATGTGTTTGTTGTCCATCCAAAATATCCATCAAGTGTCTAAGTGGAAATGTCATAATACAAATTAAGATAATTCAGAAATGATATTTCCCTTTTACATGACTCCTCTCTCTCCTTTCTTCCTATTGAGGCCTAAGTATCATAAGACTTATTTTCTTCCATTTTCACTATCTCAGGGTGCATATCACTGAAAGTGATTTCTCTCTTACTATTGTATGATTTGGTTGAAGTTTGTTTGGATTGTATGGAAGAGGATTGAGATGTCTCTGAGTTGGTTGAGTTGGCAGGTTACTTTCCTTTGTCAATTTGGGGTTCATTGGGCAACATTTTGTAATTTCTAGGAACTTAAACTGACAGGGCCATGGAGGCAGTAGATGCAACATGTAGTATTGATTACAGAGCAGGAGGAGGAGGCAAAGGGTTATCATGCCAATGAGATATGCCAGAGGGAGGATTTATGGGAATATTGTCCCAATCATCATTGGATGGTTGCAGAGGAGTTTAAGAGAAAGATGCAATACTAGGATGTGGTTGTAGGGGAGGATTAGGAAGAGCTTGAGAATGTGGAAATATTGGCTTCCCACCTAGGTTTAGATAGCCAGTTTGTACACGTTGGTTAAACTCTTCAAAATCAAATTCAAAATGTATTGAAAACTGTTAGGATATTTAGACACTTAGGAGTTAGTTAAGATCTATTTGGTCTAATGTGTCGTTAGGTAAAAATATGTTTCTTAGAGTGTTTCTTAGAGTGTTTCTTTAGTATGCATTTGTAGTTAGGAAATATGACGGTCATGATATGTTCCTGACATAGAGTGATATGACGGTTCTTATTCTCCTCGATCTTAACGGCTACATTGATCTATGGCTTAACACCCAATCGTTCCATGATCTCTATTTAAAGAGCATGGAGGGTCATTTATTGATGATCGATTGTGAGAAACTCTCTTGTTAAATATGTATGTAATATTTTTCTTTTGCATTAATAAACTGCTACAAGTGGTCGTGCTGGTTGGGGTCGTGGATGTTTCCCCATAGGGTTTTTAACACATCAAAATATTAGTCTGTTGATCTTTGATCTGGTTGTGTGAGTGGTTACTGAAGGTGTTCGTTCTCTTTTGGAATACCTTTGTTGTCGAACATGGTATCAAACTTGTTTGAAGGCTCGTTCTCATTGTAGATCGAGATCATGAATCTGAATTGCCTCTTCTTTGGTTTCTACCATTTTCATACATTTCTAGGCTGAGAGGATTGTTCAATTGCATCTGGAGCACTCATTTCAGTCAGGAAAACTTTTTGTTTCACTCGAAAAGGTTTTTGTTTTCCCAGGATACAACCATTTCAGTCAGATCTGGAGGTATAAAGTCTGAATACGCCCTTTTTAAATTTTTGCAGAGTATTATTTCGGTTTTATTTCGGCTTTATATTGTTTGTTTCCATTTTTCTACTATTTTATATCTACGTATTCTCTTTTCCCTTCACCCTGTGCAATCTCAGCAAATTAGAAACAGATAGGAAAAGGTGCATTTTTCGGGTAAGCTAACCAAAATCTAACCCTTGTTGTCATCGAGAAGCGAAAATTTTGTTCTTGTGTGAAAATAGTTATTTTTTAGCACGCTCTCCAAGAGTGTCTTCCACGAAAATAACAACACCTCCAATCCTCCGTCTAAACAATCCAATATGTTTTGCTAGCTCACTTGGTTAAAAGTTGCCTTATTAAGTAAGAGGTCTTGCGTTCAAGTCTCATTTTTTGTTACTTTTTTTGAAAAAGTTCATGCATCCATTGTAAAGTGTATTTCACTCCAAGTATAAAAGTGAATCACTATAAGTAGCTTTAATGTTTTATAAAAGTGATCCCTGCTTCTACGAAAGTGATCCCTGCTTCTTTTTATAAAAGTGGGTCATTTCATAAAGAAACTTATTTGTAAAAGTGAGGGCATAACTTTCACATCCGAAGTTTGTTTTCAACATTGTTTTTTTTTAAACCACCTCATTTTTCAAGATCTTTCCATCCATATCATCAATTTCAGTTTTTACATACACATTATCTACATATATAATATGGTTTCTTCCAGTTATCTTTTGCTTACCATCACCAACTACTTCCAATGGAAATCCCATATGCATAAATTATTAAGAAGTAAAGGCTTGTACCGGATTACCTTGGGAAAGGAAAAATAACCCATTGATGATGAAAAGAAAGGAAAATGGGATAATAGGAGTGACAAAACATGTGGACCGATCAGAATGTCCATCTCTCCTAATTTAATGTTCCACCTTCAAGAAATTGATGACCCTGATGAAGCTTGGGAAAAGCTTGAATCTATGTTTAGTAAACACAATATTATTCGAGCACATCAGTTAGAAAATCAAATATTGACTTTAAGTCCAAATTATTTTTCTTGCATTGAATACCATCTATCTAAATTTAAAACACTCAGAATTTTATGTGAAGAGTGTAGCATAAAGCTGGAGGAAGAGCATTGCATCTATAATATTCTTTCTAAGTTAGGTAGTGCATATTAGGTATTTGTATCTACCTTTTATGCCATGAGAGAGGCTCTAGATAAAGCTTATCAAAAAACCACTCTTAAGTCCTTTTGTGATGCTTTGATTAGAGAGCAAGATAAGTTTGTACAACTTGGAGTGATCAACATTGCAAGTACCTCCAATAAAGCCTCAGTTGCCTAGCAGAAAGATAAACCCAAGAATATCAAGAAGCAAAATCCTTGTCACAACAACAAGAAAAATAAGGGTCTAAACCCACTCAGCGAAATTCAGCTTCTGATGGTGACAAAGGAGAAAAATCTAAAAATAAGAAGACTTACAGACAATGCAACTTTTGTGGGAAAGATAGGCATGATGAGTCCAAGTGTTTCAAGAAGATGGAAGCTTTAGAAGAAGCACAACATCAGTATCGATTCTAATTCTTCTTCATCTTCTCATGGACATGCACTTTCTGCTTCTGGTTTCTCCTTCAATGCAACTTCTACTTATTCTTCTAATGAGTGGCTTATTGATTCTGGAGCATCTTATCATATGGCTAAGGATAAAGTCATATGTTCTTCTCTAAATGAATGTAACACCAAGAAAATATTTTTTGGTGATGATAGATCTCTAAGTGTTGTAGGATATGGAACAATTCAAGTAGATAATGGTCATTTCAATGATGTATTATGTGTTCCAAGTCTTTCATGTAACCTTCTATCGGTATATCAAAGCACTCATTTAGGTGAAGGTAAAATCATAGATTTTTCACCTCACCAAGTTGTAATCAAGGATATACAATATCCTAAGCATGTTCCTGCAACTAGAATTGTTGATGATATTACCAGGTTGTACAAGTTTGACAATTTTGGGTCATCATCTTTTCCATCAGTTTTTGTTGCTCATAGCGACGACTTGAGCAAACTTTGGCATGTGCAGTTTGGTCATCTAAACTATCTCTCATTGCAACAACTATGTAATCAACAAATGGTGATTGGTCTTCCTCTTGTTTCATGTGGAGAAGGTGTTTGTGTCGGTTGTGTTCTCGGAAAACATCATCGGGACAATTTTGACAAATGTGCCTCTTGGCGCGCCTCGGGCCCTTTGCATCTTGTTCGCAGTGACTTGTGTGATCCAATTTATTCTCCTTTTTTTTGGGTGCAACTGTTTCTTAACTTTCATTGATGACTTTTCCAAACGCACTTGGGTTTACTTCTTAAAACTTAAGAGCGAATCTTTTGACATAATTTTTGGTCTACAAGGCCCTTGTAGAAAAGCAATCTGGACATCAAATTCAAAGGTTAAGAACATATAATGGAGGAGAATATGTGAACAATAATTTTACAAGTTATTGCACTACATAGGGGATTCAATTGCAACACGTTGTTCCATATACACCACAACAAAATTGTGTTGCTGAGAGAAAGAACCGACATTAAAAGAAATGGCTAATTGTATGATCAAATCTAAGGGATTAAGTCTAAAGTATTGGGCAGAAGCCATCAATTGTGAAAATTACATAATAAATCACACTCCCACAAAGGCTCTTAAAAATATAACACCGAAAGAAGCATGGACTAAAATTAAACTAGATGTAAGTCACTTTCGTGTATTTGGTAGTGTAGCATGGGTTCACGGTCCTGATGAGAAAAGGAAATCATTGCAGTATAAAAGTGAGAAGTGTATATTTGTTGGTTTTTCTAAAGATGGAAAAGGTTATAGACTTCTTCAACCACATTGTAATGAAATTATTAATAGAAGAGATGTTAAATTTGATGAAAATATATTGGCCTGCGAGCCTAATTCAGCGATTGTGCCTTCTTCGGCTTGCGAGCCATATTCAACGTTTGTGCCTTCTTATGTTCCTATTCGGTTTATTTTTTAGATGATGACAGTGAGGATGAAAATCCACCTCCGCCTGCTCACCTTCCTCCAGACAATTCCATTGAACCTGAACCAACACTAGAACCTGAACCAACACTAGCAACATCGCTTCGTAGATGGGTCCATTCAAAACGAGAAGCAACTGGTGATCTTGTCGGTGATCCTTTAGATCAGCGTTGGACACATTCTCAGTTCCAGTGAGCCTCATCTCTTTTGGCTCAAGTTTCAGAGACTCATGATCTAGACACATTTGCAAAAGCTTCAGGTCATCCAGATTGGGATACAACAATGAATGAAGAGTATCATTCTTTAATGGAAAACGATACTTAGGATCTTGTACCTCTTCCAAAAGGAAGAAAACTTTTCAGATGTAAATGGGTCTACAAAACTAAGTATGCATCATATGGAAGTGTTGAAAGACACAAGGATCGGTTAGTTGCCAAAGGATTTTCCCAAGTTGAAGTAATTGACTATAATGAAACCTTTGCCCCTATAGAAAAAATTAATTCCATCTGCCTTGTTCTTTGCCTTATTGTCTCACATAAATGAGAGGTCCATCAGATGGATGTTAAATACGCCTTCTTGCATGGAGATTTGCAAGAAGAAATCTACATGGAACAACCTTCTGCCTATGTCCAGAATGACTCTATCTTTGTTTGTCGCCTTAAGAAATCTCTTTATGGTCTTAAGCAAGCTCCCGAAACTTGGTATGCCAAAATGGAAAACTTTCTTATTGACACTGAATTTTCTAGATGCCATTTTGATCCTAATGTCTATAACAAGAAAGTAGGAATCCATATCCTAATCCTTGTTCATTATGTTGATGACCTTATCCTTACTAGTAGTGACTCAAAACTTTTAAACCATGTGAAAACCAACCTTAAGAAGAAATTTGAAATGACAAACTTAGGTTTTTTGCACTATTTCCTTGGCCTCCAAGTTTTGCAAACCAATGAAGGAAT
>SNQJ01S0008839.1:220027-242542 GCA_010110895.2 Picea sitchensis | reverse complement strand
GACCTTATCCTTACTAGTAGTGACTCAAAACTTTTAAACCATGTGAAAACCAACCTTAAGAAGAAATTTGAAATGACAGACTTAGGTTTTTTGCACTATTTCCTTGGCCTCCAAGTTTTCCAAACCAATGAAGGAATTTTTATTTCCTAGTCTAAGTATGCTTGTGACCTTCTTCATTTGGTTCACATGGAAGATTGTAAGCCATCCCCTTCTCCCTTACAGTCTAGAGTCAAGCTTGTTTCCACTTATACTTCTCCCGAAGTTGATGCCACCTTGTATCGTCAGTTAGTTGGTATCCTCTTATACTTCACTCAGACTCATCCTAATCGTTCCTTTGTTGTTGGTCTTGTTTCTCGGTATATGCAAACACCCCATGAAAGCCATTGGAAAGCAACTAATAGGATACTTCGGTATGTTTCGGGATACGTTACAGTTCAGGGGGGACTCCTTTATTTGTTGGTTTCACTGATTTAGATTGGGTCGGCGACCCTGATGATCGAAAGTCTATTGCAGGTTACGTTTTTAGCCTTGGTTCAAGACTTGTAAGAAAAAACATGCTATTGCACTTTCTTCAGTAGAAGCAAAGTACAGAGCAATGGTAAATGCAAGTCAGGAAGCCTTGTGGCTTCAACAAATCCTTTCAAAGTTTGGATTTCAGCAACATCATCCGACCAGCCTTCGGTGCGACAATCGAAGTGCCATCAAGCTCGCCAAAGACCCAGTTCAAAATTAGCGCAGAAAACACATCGATATACACATGCACTTCATCAAAAATCTCATTCATGATCAAGTTATTGAAGTGATATTTTTCCCTACAGAAGATCAAGTTGCAGACATTTTCACAAAGTCTCTAACAGAAGCGAAGTTTTCCAAAATTTGATATATGTTAGGAGTTCAAGAAGTTTCATTAAGGGGGGGATAGGCTCTAATGCCTCCTACCTTCTCCTATTGTTTCACTATTATAAATCCTTCAATCCTATCCCAAGTTGTTCTTAAAGGGGGATGTTAGGATATTTAGACACTTAGGAGTTAGTTAAGATCTACATGGTCTAATGTGTCATTAGGTAAAAGTGTGTTTCTTAGTGTGTTTCTTTAGTATGCATTTGTAGTTAGGAAATCCGACGGTCATGATATGTTCCCAACATAGAGTGATATGACGGTTCATATTCTCCTCGATCTTAATGGCTACATTGATACGTGGCTTAACACCCGATTGGTCCATGATCTCTATTTAAAGAGCAGGGAGGGTCATTTGTCGATGATCGATTGTGACAAACTCTCTTGTAAAATCTCTCTGTAATCTTTTTATTTTGCATTAATAAACCACTCCAAGTGGTCACGTTGGTTGGGGTTGTGGATGTTTCCCCGTAATGGTTTTACCACGTCAAAATATCGGTGTGTTGATCTTTGATCTGGTTGTGTGAGTGGTTACTAAAGGTGTTCGTCCTTTGTTGGAATACCTGTGTTATCGAACAAAAACCTCATTTTCTTGTGTCTCCCCTATTTCCAAAATAAATTTGGCAGTGTTTCTCTTCTGCCCATGGTCCCTCTATTTTAACTTATGTTACTTCCTCGAGTGAAAAAAAATCATCTATATGCATCATCATTCGAATTAGTGCACGATTATTAAAGTAAAATACAAGACACGGTATTGTAAACATCTAATAAAATTGTGTTTTCATGCAAGGGAGAAATGAATGGGAATAAATGTAAACAGGGAAGAAAATCCATATTTTGACAGGCAACCTTTTCATTGTTTTGTCTTTCAAAATCTGAAATATACACTTCTTTGCAAAAATATATTTATATAAACAGTCTATTATCTCTTTGAAGAAGTGAAATGAGTGAAAATGAATAAATAAATGACAAGGATACAATGATAAAGGGGGTGTAATAAGTGAAAAATGATATGAAATGATAGGAATGCATGAGAAATTTATGTTCAATGTCCATACACAATCAACCATTTATGTTCATAAAACTGTATAATTTTCTATTGTAGAGCTAATAATTCATGTGTAGTTCCTTTGAGAGGACTCCCAAACATTTTTTTAATCAATCAATGTGTTCCCTAGTCATTCCTTTTACCTAAGGCCACATTTCCAAGTTACACAATAATATGAGTTTACAGCAAAATTGTCAAACTACCCATACATCATCTTGAAACTAGAAATAAGATCAATGTCATACACAATCCCACCGTTACAAACAAATCTTTAATAAACCCTATTTAAAAACATATATTAATCAATCTTTTAAACTACATAAACAGGGGAGGAATGACATGGAATAAAGATTAAATATGATTTGGAAATATAGGAATAATGCATAGAAAATGATAAAATAATGAGGGGTTAAATGCCGTTTGTGTAATCAATATAAAATGAAAATTTTCCCTTCAATCTCATGCCTTTTATCCATTGCGAAATGTATATTTTCTCTTAATACTTGACAACTCAAACCCCATGTCAGAATTTAAGATTGAAAACTACATGAATGGCCAACCGGCAATTGTTATATGAATTCAACCAATATTTACTTCTTTAGGCAAACCTAATTCTCATAATCATGGTTATTTAGGACTGTTGGTTTAAAAATAACGCAAAGGATGGTATGCGAATCAAAATTAGACTTAGTATTGTAGTCATAAGGAGAGAAAATGGGTGCCGCCTCAAACTTTCATAATGAACAAAGTAAGTGTCGAGTTGTAGCTCTTTCTTTTCCAAAAATGAAATGACCACTACTATGTCGAATTATCTAAGAGCTCGAATAGAACGGAGTTAGAAATAAATAAACTTCACTTATAACCAAATGAAACTTTAACAAGTTCATAGATACGAACAAGGTTTGAACCCAAGGGACAAAGGGTACTCGGGTAGCTAAATAATAGTAATAGATTTAGTGGTGTAGTCAATAGGAGAACCAATGGGCACGTAGCCTCATCAAAGAACATGGGTCAGGTCGAGCATGGGATGTACCTGATTTATAATAAATCCAAAATAAAATATAAGCCATTATTCTACCATAACTAAGAACTTGAATTAGAGCTTTAAATTTGAAAATGAGAATGGACATGGCCATATGAGTATAGTCTCCATTTGAAAATGAGAATGGACATGGCCATATGAGTATAGTCTCCTTTCTCATTTAATTCATGGTCAACTCACTCATCACGTCAATATTCCAACCATTGAACTATATGCATATGCATATGTCAAACTCGACATATTTCGATCCATGTCAATTTCATATTACACCTTATCACAAACCAAATCATTTAAACCTTTAAACTTATACAAATTGCAAATTAAACATTATCACCAACCACATCACTTCAACCTTATGCACTATGATACCCATTTTTATGTAGCGGGCATATCCATGTGAATGGGTCAGATCTTGTATCCATATCATTTGTGTATTAACAAACTTAATAGTATGACCATACTTATTATACCCAACATAGGCATGGTATATAGCATTGAGTTAGTGTTGACTAACTATTAATCAATGGTTGACCATAAATATGTATCCATTTTACCAAAGTTTTGATAAATAATATTTTAGTAAAATTTTAAATGTGATTTATCTCATCTCTTATTGGCCAAAGACTTTGAAAAGTCTCATTTGCGCTTCACTCTTCCAATGCAATTGTAATGTTATTTATTATGTTGTAGACTTTTATGGATAAAAATGGATGCATTCAATAATATTAAAATAATATTAAATATCTCTTTTTATGCTTTTAGCTCCTTACATTTCATTGTCCATCTATCAAAGCAAAGGAACATGGAGTGTAATATCTACTTCCTTTGAGGAAATAATTGTAATAAAATTAATTTATATTAATTTCAAATAATAATAAATATTATTTATTTTCTTTGTTTACCAAAATGTGTTGAGTTTTTCTATATAGATTAACATTAAATTTTATTATTTTTTAAATACTTATATTTATTTATTTGTTATGTTATTGGCAAATAAAATTGAGGTCTTATTGCACATTTATCACACCTCCTTGTGCAATAAAAAATGTTCTGTTTTATTAAAAAACATATTGTCACTTCCAAGCTTAGGCTTAGCAAGTTACATAACTCATTCCTTCGAATCCATGCACTTGAGGAAAAAACTTCTTTAACAATTTCATTAAAAGCTTACTATTGACAAATAAATATTTATAACTTCATTTTAAATCAAAAAATAAAATTAAATTTAAAGTTTGAATAATCTACAAATTTCATATTTTTACTACAAATTTATTTAAATAACATTTTCATTTTATATTCATATCTTATTATGTGAATATAATTGTAGATATCATTAGCAATATATTATCTATACTATTTTTAAAAACATTTTAATTTCTTACTATGAATTACTCTTTTGCATTGTTTTCATGTATTCAAACTTGGGCAGGTATTTGCTACCATGTAGCCTTGTTATATATGCATTGAACAACCATTTTCCACGTATGATTTGATATAACGCCAAACCAACTCATATATGTAGAGTTTGAAAAACCCAAACTTTATACCTTGCCATGCTTTGATAATATTGTGTATTGCCACATGGAAAATGTCAAATCCATATATGTGTGTGTTAGACCCCAAAGAAAATTATATAAATTTCTTAAGGTGTATATCACTCAATCTTTTTTTAAACTTAATATTCCTTGAATGCCAAAGCATGGGCAACAAACTTCGATTTCACTAGTCATGTAGTCACATAAGAACATAACAAACCGTGCCATTTACAAATAATTTCATGAATGTCATGTTTAATGTTGCCATTATGTTGAGGAGAGAACAGAGTTATGTTTGCAACTTATATGATGTTACTTTGATCATAATGTGATGTCTTTGCAAACTGCCATATACCATACGTGCTAGCAATGCAAACAAATATTTTGCATAATTCGATAATATGCATTCATAAACACCACAAGAAAGTTGGAATCATTAAACCATTGATTTTAGCACCATAATCAAAATGATGTCTCAACTGAAACTGATGGTATGCCAACATGTTGATGGAAATGTAATGTTTAGGAAATAATCACTCGAGAGTGTTTTCTCCTAGGGGACCCCACCTATTAATATTTCTTAATAAATATATATGTGTTTCGCAATACTCTGCGAGCTTTTATAGTAGGTGATGAATTATGAGTCAACAGATATGTGTTAAGTGAAGTTAGGCTTGGCACCCCTTTACTATAAACCACCACAATAATGTAATCATGTTCTGCCAATAAAGAGATCAAGTTGGCATGAATATACAATTCTGTAGTTTCAAATCAAATTATGCTAAGGTACCACACAAATGTCAAGTGATCTCAAATCTTGTTTGATGATGAAGAGGCTAAGATATTTGAAATGGGTATGTACAATACCCCTTTTAGCTATTTATTATGAGTACCAGTCCTCTCCAAAATTTGAGCATTTCTCAAACTGTGTAATTATCCCACGAATGGACCCATAGAGGTGGTGATTTGCTATGGTTCAATCAATTCCCATTGCTTCTATAGGTTAATAACACAAGTCGTTGCTACAAGCATCAAGATGCTCCAGGATTTACCTTCTTAGAAACTCAAAGAAATGACAAAAGACACCATCTACCACTTTCTATTGGTCTCAAATTTCTCAAAAAATGTGTTGTAGGAAATATCCCTTGTGTGGGGTTGCAACCTTTACATACTATGACGGTTTGTTGTTTTGATTGTACCATAGTTTTTGGAGAATGATCCCATAAATACTTAATAGTGATTCACCCTAGAACTATTGATTGTTACAGTCCTCTACAAGATTGAATATGATAAAACATAGTGTTTACATTTATTATTCCATACTCTTTGTAGTCTTGTTACCTAAATGTTGGCTTATTGTTGTGATACTTAATACAAACATGGAATGTATGTATTGATTCCCTCTTTGACTATGACGGAATGCCAGTAACAAGCCTAAAAAGGTCTTCAACATATGAGCACATGGAAAGCCTTTAAAAGTCCACACCAACATCACAGAAATATGCCAAGTGCCAAAGTGCAAGTTGATCCAACTCATAAATGCATACACACATGACGAGTAACAATAGATGGTCCTCCAATGATATATTGTGGCACCAAAGCACATGAGACCATTAACCACATAAGCATCACCCATGAACCATGACCATGAAATCATTTAAAAATTAACCACCAAGAGCATCATATGATCCCTCAAGGAGGACCACCATGCTCATCCACCCTCAAACCAAGAGAATTCCTTGCAAATTGCCCTTGAAAGATCTGACTCCTACTTAAGGACATGTACTCTTAGGAGAATAGTGCATACAACACTAGAATCTCTCAAAATGTACCTGTAGAAAACTTCTTCAAGCAAGAGGAATGTGGATGGATGGTTTATGTCTCATCACATCCAAGTTATTACATCAAAATTGGCTTTGCAAAAAATAAAAGGCATAAGCCATCAATGCCAAAGCACATGAAAATTGCTCACAATAGAGGGATTATTTTTCCTAATGTGTTTTAAAGACTTATTCTTCCTACCATGAGCAAAATACGAAGGCTAGGTGTAGTCATATAACTAGTGGATCCAACCTAGCTCTTTTTTTACATACATTGTGCTTCCTCTATATTTGGTAATGTCAAACCAAAATAGGGATACATTCATCATTTCATAGATGAGGGTTGGAATCTTCATGACTACAATGCCGGGAATTGAAGAACCCTTGTGAAGATACCTTACAAAATGAACATCATGCCCAATATTACAACATGTCTCCTCTACCCAAAGTTGGATAGGACTACAATAAACCTCTTGAGGACATAAGATAACATCAAAATTTGGAAAATATACATTATCCCCAATGA
Source organism: Picea sitchensis (assembly GCA_010110895.2). NCBI lineage: Eukaryota > Viridiplantae > Streptophyta > Pinopsida > Pinales > Pinaceae > Picea > Picea sitchensis. The sequence continues at coordinate 235,674 of SNQJ01S0008839.1, read as the reverse complement.
AAAATTTTGACTCCTCAACTACAATTTTATCTTGAAAATAGCATGAAGATCCACTACATTGTATATTTGATAGTATCCCCATTGTTAAAGGTTGGAAATCATCATGAAGAGTTTTTGTGTCTAATTCTACTCTAGTTCCTTCAATAGATGTGTCATAATTTGGACTTGTTATTATTTCACAATAATCCTTATCCAAGTTAGCATTTTCTTGACCATCCATTTCTTCATTAGAATCAAAAAATGAATTTAAATTTTCCTCATGACCCTTAGTTTCAAAAATTTGGAGAAAAATGGAGCTTTTTTATCCTTCTTGGATTGATGATGGAGGAAGGATCTCTTCAAGCATGATCTCTTGGTATTCAACATATTCTTGATCCTCAAGAGTTGGCTCCTTGGAAGTGTCTTCATCAACATGTCCTTCACTTGCTTTCATGGGAGATTTCTTGGGTAGGAATGACGTAAAACCTTGAATAAATATTGCATCATATCCTATATCTTGGATAAGTGTTAATGCTTTGTAGCATCGAACAAGTATTTCCACATAGGTCTAAGTGTCTAGACTTGTGGAAATCGTCCAAAGCCTTCAGCCAGTGAGGGGCGCATTGTGTTAGGGAGATATTCATGTTTCAGTTGGGTTATGAGTTGGTTCATCCGGGTTTTTGGTCTATAGCTTGGAGAGGACTTTGGAAGCCTAGATATTCTTCTATCTTGTATTTTGGTGACCAGATTCTCTACTATCTTATATGTATTCCAGATCTGCCCATTTTGTATGAGGACAACCATTATTATGAATAATATCAGATCTGAGGTGTTTTGGGTTATCTCTTCTATTGGTTGATCTTGCATCGTGTTGAGGTATGTTCCATTGCTATATTTATGTTGATTATTGCTGAAAACACACATAAAAACCATTAGTATAAACCCTAGTGCAATCTAAAAGACCAAATCAGCAAAGTGTTTGACGAAATGCCACAACCAGAAAACAGTTAAAAAATCAATAAAAACGCAATGTTCTTGGCATCTTGGCTTGGGAACATTACAATGGTATCATAGTGTTGATCCTCCCAGCCAGTGGGGATTAGCGCATGCAGAAAAACAATGGGGATGAATATTAAGGATTTTTCTAGAGAGGTTGTACGTTGTGAATGGGAATACTACGACCTTAGTGAGGGGTTTAGGGCTCAAGTAACATTCCAACAGTATTTATCCATGAACAATCCTAGGTGGAGCAAAGATGAGGTTACATATTGGGTCAACAAAACAGAAGAATACAAAGCCAAAACAACTAGATGGAGGGAAGCACAGAGTAACCCCACACCTATTAGGAGCAGGCAACTTTGTTATAGTTGCAAAGTGCCTTGGGAGCCAGATCATAGATGTAGGGGTAAAGGTAAGAAACACATTATTGAGGTGCACTATGACAGTGATGATGAGGTGTGTGAGGATGCAGAGATAGATGCTTATTTGGAGCAGTATGATGACGCTAGAGACTCTTGCACAGAGGCTAGTGATTCTTGCATGCTTGGGGAGGATAGTGACCCTTGTGTATTGGATGGACAGTTGGATGGACAGGATGATAGCACATGTACTTCAACAGCCATATCACATAGTGTTGATGACCTTAGACTTCAACAGAGTGGTGACACTAGTGGGGATTCACACGTGTTAACACCTAGACCTAACGAGATTCCTATGAGGATCGTAACACATTTGTCATCTTTTTAGACACCCATGATAGCCACAACACATGAGGATATCAGTGGAATTTCATATATGATGGAGGAGCCATGTGTGAGGGATGCACATCAGGGACATATGGATCCATAGACCTAGGAGGAGAGACATGACGTAGAGACAGTTGACCTTACACATACATATCAGTATGAGGAGAGTGAGTCACTTATTTTGGAGACTCCGTTGTTTGATCAGGTTGGGGAGACTGACAGTATGACGGGACATTTACTTCCAGGACCATCCTGGAGTGATGAGGATGTACCCCTTATTGGTGAAGATGACCATATCACGTGTCTAGACACATCGGTATGGGATCCAGGCGCAGATGATAGTAGTCGGGTGAGTGCACAGGAGGATACCATATGATTCAAAGGGAGCTAGCAATTAGTGATGATGTGCAGTCGCATATAGGAGGACCCAGTAGCACAGTGGACAGGGATCAGTTCAGTGCTTTATATTTTGCAAAGAGTGTTGTTGGGAATTCCAATGTTGACACTAGCAGTGAGGGACATGCGGTAGAACCTCAGCATGACTGTGATCAGGAGTCACGCTACCTGGCAATATAGTTGAGAGTCAGTGAGGACATGATCATGGCATCCACTAGGCACATTGATGACACACATGCATTGGTGGTTGATTGTTGTTGGAGGGAATCGTTGGCACATGGTAGTTCAGATGGGGTACTTTTCATAGTTGACTTTCATACTCTCAAGGTGAGAGTGTCTGTGATGAGGACCGACTACCAACAGTTGTTGATGGATAGAGACTATATATTGAGGATTGGAGAGATGTATCACAGGGCCTTAAGGGAACAGGAGCCGGAGGTGGACAGACTCACTCATGAGTTGGAGAGCACTCAAGGATTCTTAAGAGGCACACAGACAACCCTTCAAGAATCAGAGTCCAGATCAGAGGAGCTTATTGAGGAGATTCGTCGGAGATCCACTACATCTATATTAGTGGAGAGTCAGATATATCCTTCAGACACATTGCTAGGGGATGTTGGTGGCTTGGAAGAGGAGCACCAGTTGATGGAGGAGCATGAGGAGTACCTAGGATCATTGATGAGTATGGAGATTTATTATCCGGAGGCACATGAGCTACCCTCCACGAGGATATTTGAGACAATCTAGCACTCACATACGCATGGGGACTCCAGATCCAGGGGCAATTTTGAGGACACTTCCATTTGTGTCCCGGGATTGGATGACCTTCGTGTCTAGGTTGACCCAGTAGTACATCTTGAATCCATGTGGCGGCATGAGTATATAGGAGATTACATGAGTATGCAGGAGCATACAATGGTGAGTGATAGTTCACAGAGACATGTCGAGATGTGCAGTGGGATTCAGATGGATGTATTGGATTGTAGGGAGGAGACACACTTAGTAGAGCATGGAGATGTCTCTCCTTTGCAGCAGCACATAGTATTGGGGTTTCACCTTCAGAGTAGTAGCAGCCAAAGGGGTGGTGATGATTGGGATTCAGTGATGATTACAGGCGAGTATGTACCATGGGTACCGGTGGACAAGATTTTTGTTGAATCCTTGGGATTGACAAAAGCATATGATACCTTCCATTCCTACAGTCATCCACATATGTTTTTGTTAGCCTTTCCCGACACTTTTATTATTGACAGCAGCATGAGGAGAAATAGACAGTGGCAGAAGACATGGAGAGTGGGTAGACTGAGACCACCTATTAGGAGTGATTTTATGACATACAACAGGATAGGGGTGGATCATCATAGACAGACAGTTCAGACTTTGTGCATGATGGTGATCATCATAGGCCAAGGGATAGCATACATATCAGAGGGTGACATAGATACAGATTCTCATGAGGATGAGCACGGAGGGATTTTGACATTGATCAGTATGACACCAGAGCAATTAGCGGGGATTGGAAGTGATAAACTTCCAAGTTTTCCATGGGATCCGGAAGTTCATTTTTTTATTAGGTTGTTTCACTTTATGATGAACCAGGTTGCACCAAAGAGCCACATACTTCACTTTGGGTTGGTTTTGAGTGGGCTTGCAGGGGCTTGTCCTATGGAGCGAGACAGTTTCTCCATTTTGATCATCATGATGAGAATGGAGATGGTTGGGCAGGTACTACCTCCAAAGAGATTATTTTACAGATGCAGCTTCTAGACAGTAGGTCCAGTTGCCACAGTTATTCTAGCTTGAGGATCCAGGAGTGGGGGATCCAGTATGGATACAGGGAGAAAACAGTCATGGTCAAAGTAGTGCAGTGCCAGCGTGGTGATCTTTGGCAGATACTAGCATGGGACAAGGGGATTGCAGGGTTGAGAATTTCACTGACTGATAGAGGCAATTGGACCCTTGCACAGGAAATTTATTTTGACCTTCCAGTGAGCTTCAGTGTTGAGGAGATCACATCACTTGAGGGTGTCTCATGGAGGTCTTGCAGTACCTCACTACGGCAACATCATATGCAGTTGATGGAGATCGTGTTGATATTGATATGGACTCGGAGGATGGACTCATTCTGGAATGAGGCCATGTGTCATGTGCAGGAGACTCCTGGTGTTGATATGATTCAGGATCATGCTTCACAGGGTATTGCAATTCACATCCTGATATGGGACTCAGGCGACGGAGTGTGTGATAGTTCATCCTTGGATGGGGCCTATTGTGTGTCCCACAGGTGGACATGGGACCCCAGTATTATATTTGGATGGGTTCAGTTATTGCTTGAGGACAAGCAATATTCTAGCAAGGAGGACTCTAATGTCCCCACTTTGGGACATCATTATATTACAGAGTGTTATGATGACCAGAGTAGCCAAATGGAGGTTATAGCGAGTACAAAGACTATTGAGGGGTATTTTGGGGTCCTGGTTGCATCACTCATCTTATTTCATCATTATGATCCATTCTGCACAACTTGGCTTTGGTTTCATTGCATTCGGACGATTTCCATGATTTTGAGTTATTTTGGGCTATAAGTCAAATAAATTCACTAAAGAGGTCATATTGGTCATAATACTTGGAGGAACCTCTTAGTGTAATAGCTCATTGGAATCGGGAGGAACAACACTACAGGATAGGATGATGAAAAGTGACTTTCAGTGGCCAAGGAAGCCACAAGGAGATATAAGGCACTTTTCAGAGGTAAAATGGCTAATTAACTAATTAAAGTGATTTAATTAATTAATTAATTAAAAGTCACTTTAGAGAGGCAAGGTGAGCAGGAAGGATAAATGAGAAGCAAGGGCCTTTATTCTCTCATTCATGTTGTTTATCATTTTGATATCTGGCTTCTTGCTAGTGAGAGCATGCACTTGGGGGTTTTGAGGGTTTTGACTTAATAAACCCTAGAGATCAGCTCAGTGGTGAAAGATCCCACCCAACCTGGCCCAAGCTTGGTCACGGAGGTGAAATATTCTTCCCTCGCCATTCTACATCAGATTTATTCAGCTCCAAGCAAGTTTCTACATCAGCCACAGGTTCAGGGAGAGCTAGGGAGTAGCTTTAGGAGGGTTTTCAGCAAGAGGGCACGCCATCTTGAGGAGAGTGGTTCGATCTAGCCAAAAGAGAGGGATTCGGGGAAAACAGACTTCTAGGTATTCCTTGTCAGGCCTAGGGCGCCTTTTCAAACCTCTTCCATGAGAGGATCCTTTGTCAAATTATTTGTTGGAGATCAACACATGTTTAGAGAGAGGAGGGCACACCATAGATTGAAGATCTTGTCATTTGGAGGGTCAGTTCTTCGTTGTTCGATCTAAGACTTTGCTAGGGGGTTTCCATTAGCCTGATATATAGTTTGGTACCTTTATCAGGGGATTTGGCAGCCTATTACTTGCAAGCCGAATTATTGGGTCTTCATTCATCTAGGAGGGCGCAAGACAACTTGGGGTTTGCTCAGTTGAGTGGTCATAACTTCACAGTTTGGCTTGAGACTTCACCAATGGTTTGGTCATGGCCGGATCTATAGTTTGGCACCTTTCTTAGGTGATTCGACATCTTATTTCTTGGAGGCCAAATTCTTGGTTTGCTTCAGCCAGTGAGGGGGGCATTGTGCTAGGGAGATCTTCGAATTTCAGCTGGGTTATGAGTTGGTTCATCTAGGATTTTGGTCTATATCTTGGAGAGAATTTTGGAAGCCTGGATCTTCTTCTATCTTGTATTTTGGTGACCAGATATTCTACTATCTTATATGTATTCTAGATCTGCCCATTTTGTATGAGGAAAACCATTATTATGAATAATATCATATCTGAGGTTTTTTGGGTTATCTCTTGTATTGGTTGATCTTGCATCTTGTTGACATATATTCCATTTCTATATTTATATTGAGTATTATTGAAAACATGCATAACAACCATCAGTATAAACCCTAGTGAAATCTAAAAGACCAAATCAGCAAAGTGTTTGACGAAATGCCACAACCAAAAAACAGTTGAAAAATCAATAAAAACGCAATGTTCTTGGCATCTTGTCTTGGGAACATTACACATCCACCAGGAGTGCATGGTACTTGGATAGTGGTGCATCTCATCATATGACATAAGCACATGATTTCTTTAGCAGTCTGACGGAGAGGGACTCATATGTTCATGTGGAGCTTGGCAATGATGCCAATTATGCAGTGAAGGGAACAATTTCATTCTAGCTTGAGTCATGAGGTTCGTTGGATTCTCAATATGTGCTTTACGTACCAGGTTTGAAGAAGAATTTGCTCTCAATCTCAGCTATGGAGGACATGGGTTTTATCTTTACTTTTAAGAGAGGGAAAGTACTCATACGTCGAGAGAAAGCTATCCCAGACACAACAGTGGTAGTTGGGGTTAGAGAGGGCACTTTATACAGGTTGCAGAGAAAGCATGTTCAGAATTTGGTACATGATAGAGACAAACTATGTGAGTTGTGGCATAGGAGTTTGGGACACTACTCTACGGGGAATTATCGATTATGAGGAGGATTTTTATAGGTCTTCTATAGTTCAATATTGAACAACATGGAGTGTGCACTTCGCAAGAATGCTAAGGTTGTTTTTTAAGCAGCTAGAGTAGGTCCAAGGGGATCTTGGATATTATCCATTCAGATGTGAGTGGGTCGATGTTAATAGCATCAGTGTAGGGATTGTCATATTATGTGACATTCATTGATTACTTTTCTGAGAAAACCCGAATCTTCTTTATGAAGACCAAGGATGAGGTCTTCAGTCAGTTTCAGAAGTTTAGAGATCAAGTGGAGAAACATACTAAGAATAAGATCAAGGTCCTGAGGTCATATAATGGAGGAGAGTACACCTCCAATGACTTCAAGGATTTCTATTGATCCAGAATTGGATCCATGAGCCAGATGGGGTTCAGAAAGGCCTAAAAATCAAATTGCTTAGAATCTCTTCAAAACAAATGTGTGCATAGGACTTGATGTTATGAACCCAACACAAATTGAACGAGCTCAAATGGACATTGTATGACCAAGATATCGCGATCTATTCATTTTTCCAAACAGGCAAAAAAATGCAGTCTATACAGTGCCACGTGGCAACTGACTGTACAGGTCATATGGCCATACAGCTGACGTGGAAGGGCACAATTGGCGTGGACATGAGCAGTACAGGTGGACCAATCATGGAGTGACATGTGTCCCCACTGCAAGGGTGACATGTGGCACATCCGTACGATGCTTACATGGTAGGTACAGTGGCATGTGACGTGGAAGACACATAGGCATTGTGTGGACCAGTCATCGATTGAAACTTGGCATACAGGTGGGTTAATAACATGGTGCCACATGGCACCCCTCCATTGGTCATTTGGTTGGAAAAAATATGTTTGGGTCTACGGGATTCAAACCTGTGACCTCTCGCCCAGGGTAGCGACTTGGCATGGTCGAGCTAGTCAGCCCGCCCATGAAGGTCCTTGAATACTAAGGGATAAAATTTATATTTAAGTTGCATTTGTAGTGTCGTTTGGGAAGATTAAGGGTTGGGGGCTAGCCCCATCCCCAATGTATAACATATAATCATTTCCATACGACCTTAACCCTACAATTATGTGGTATGTTGGCGCGTGGATGAAGGTTAGCCCCGACGCTTAACCTAGAAACCGTAATCGCCCTGTGACCATGTTACCATATGCCCATTGTATTACAGTTAGCGCGGAAATCATGGGTTAGCCCCAATCGTTCAGGCTAGCCTACCGACAAAGGGGCATAACCACCGGCTAGACCAGGGGGCTAACGAAACAGGGTAGCACGTGGAGCTCGGAGAACACGGCCATATGGTCATTTATGCAACCAGGGGCTGGGAGCTAAGGACCAGACCAGCATGCCAGTGCCACATGGAGGGAACCATGTGACCAGGAGCCCAAATAAAAGGGGCTATGCCCTCTATTTTTCATAAAGTAGGTTTTATACATTGTAATATGATTTTTTTATTGATTTTCTCAGCAGATTTGTGGGATTTTGCCCATTTTTGGGAGATCTTGGGCCCTTTTTTAGGCCAGATATTGGAGGGAAGTTGGGAGATGGTTACCAACTTCGGGCCTATATAAACCAGAGGATCTTGAATCCATGGAGGGGATTTTAGAGCAGATAAATGTTGTTGAAATATTGAGGCAAAGCCATTTTTATGTAGGGAAGCTATTGAGGAGTGCACCTTTGCGGGCCATTTCTGGGAGCTTCGTTCATATGATTTGGGTGTCGTCGGTTTTGATGGGTTCTTGAGATCTGGTAGAACATGACCAGCTCATTTTTTTAATCCATTGGCACTTTCATGATGTACATTTAAAGCTTCGAATAGAAATAAGAAAGCCTCACCCACTGAGACAAAGCCCCGAAGACGTAGGCGAGATTGTCGAACTCCGTTATCACATTGGTGTTTATGGTTTGTTGTTATTCATGCTTATGTTCATATCTATATAATTCTTTATGGTTGTTATGTTTCCTCTTTTATTCTTCGTCTTTCATTAGTTTCCTAAATGGTAAATTAACACATGCATAACAACTCAACCATTGTCGTTTAAAAGATCTATTTCGGATAAAGTGGTATCAGAGCTAGTTGACGGTTGGATTTTTGAGTTTGCATGTTTACCAGGGAAAAGATCATCTCAGTTGGGAAAATGGCATCTATAGAGGGACTTTATCATGATGAGAAGGATATGCGAAAAAACTCTCTTTGCCATGGTCGAGATGGTGAAAGTGTTGTATGAAGACTGTTTGGAACGAAAGAGATCGGTTCAAAGGAAAACTTCAAAGAACAACAAAATCAAAGAAGAATTGAAGGAATTTCCTTCTACACCGAATTCAAAAATCAAATCTGAGGTATGCAGTGGAATTCATTCATCAATTTCTCCTTGTTCCCATCAGGATGGTTCTTTTGGTGCATTTGAAAAACATACAAGAGGTATTTATTTGAGATTGCTAACCAAGATGGGTTATGAAGGAAAGGGCCTTGGAAATAAGGGCCAAGGTATCATTAATCCCATTGAGGTTGTGGAAATACTTTACTATTTAGGATTGGGATATGGCGAAGTGGATATTGGAGCATCCTCCAAGATGGGCTCCAAAAGATCGGAAGCAGATAATGCTTTGAATGGCCAGCTTAAGTCATCGCGGGAACACTTCACAAAAGGTGATGGTGTATCACTCCATGATTGTGATAGTGAATGCAAGTCATCTCCAAAGCAAATTGAAGATCAACAAGGAAGGTATAATGGTCATGATTTTTCCAAATCTCTTTTTGATTATAAAAAACATAATCATGTAATCTGAAACTTGTGGAATATGTATCCATTTACTTTTTGTCATTCACCCAAGCATTGTGTTGCCAAGTGTTGGAACAGACAATATTTGTACAGGAAGTTTATGTCGATCAAGAAGGAGACACGACATAAAGAATCAACTCCACAATGGAAGAAAGAGAGGGGCAAACAAGTCTGGATGCCAAAAACTCACTGCACTTACTGCAACAAGGGTGGACATCAAAAGGCTAATTGTTGGAAGCTTAATCTGGAGCTTCTTCCAAAGAAGGACAAAAGGATTGTGCATGTATTCAAGAAGGAAGAGGCATTACCAGATAACAAAGAGGAACACCATGAAGGAAAGAAACCAACCACTTGGTTTGTCCAGAAGTGGATGTCACATCTTCATTGTATTTTGCTTCCATTAATGTAATCACACATGTTGAAATGATGACCTGTTATAACATCATTTTTGTACAACATAGTGTTTTGTTTTTGTCCTTATGAGTATGTAATTAGTAAAGGTTAATTTTTTAACCTTTTGAAGGACCAAAAGGTCTTTAGTGGGGAGGTGTGATCCTTAATTGGATCAAGGAACCAGATGGGGCTCAAAAAGGCCTAAAAATCAAAGTGCTTAGAATCTCTTCAAAACAGACATGTGTGTAGGCCTCTACGTTACGAACCCAATGCAACTTGAACAGGATCAAATGGACGTTGTATGACCAAGATATCGCGATCTGTTCATTTTTCCAAACATGCAAAAAAATGTTGATTGTACAGTTCGTACAGTGCCACGTGGCAGCTGACTGTACAGGTCGTACGGTCGTACAGCTGACATGGCAGGGTATAGTTGGTGCTGACATGGGAAGTATAGGTTTACCAATCAGGGAGTGAAACATGTCACCACTACAAGGGTGACACGTGGCACGTACATATGGCACTTATGTGGCAAGTACAGTGGCATGTGACGTGCCAGACACGTAGGCATTGTGTGGACCAGTCATTGATTGACAATTGGCGTACAGGTGAGAGAATAACATGGTGTCACGTGGCCCAGTCCTGGGCTTCCATGTGGAACCCCTCCATTGGTCATTTGGTTGGCAAAAATATGTTTGGGTCTATGGGATTCGAACCCGTGACCTCTCGACCAGGGTAGCGACTTGGCAGGGCTGGGATAGTCAGCCTTCCCATGGTGGTCCTTGAATACTAAGGGCAAAACTTTATATTTAAGTTGCATTTGTAGTGTCGTTTGGGCGAATTAAGGGTTACAGCTTATCCCCAACCCCGATATATAACATATAACCATTTCCATACGACCTTAACCCTACAGTTATGTAGTATGTTGGCACACGGATGGAGGTTAGCCCCGACGCTTAACATGGAAACCGTAATTGCCATGCGACCGTGTTACCATATGCCTGTTGTTTTACAGTTAGCATCGAAATTAGGGGTTATCCCCAGACAATCGGGCTAGCCTGTCGACCAAGGGGCATAACCACAGACTAGACCAGGGGGCTAATAGAACAGGGTATCATGTGGACTTGGAGGACAGAGCCATATGGCCATTTATGCGACCAAGGGTCGAGAGCTAAGGACCATACCAGTGCACCAAAGCCACATGGAGAGAGCCATGTGACCAGGAGCCTACATAAAAGCAATTGCGACCTATATTTTTCATAAAGTGGGTTTTATACAATGTAATATGATTTTTTTATTGAGTTTCTCAGAAGATTTGTGGGATTTTGCCCATTTTTGGGAGATCTTTGGCTCTTTTTGAGGCCAGATCTTGGGGGGGAAGTTGGGAGATGGTTACCAACTTTAGGCTTATATAAAGCAGAGGCTATTGAATCCATGGAAGGGAGTTTAGAGTAGAGAAATTTTGTTGAAATATTGAGGCAAAACCATTTTTATGCAGGGAAGCTATTGAGGAGCGCACCTTTGCGGGCCATTTATGGGAGCTTCGTTCATCTGATTTGGGTGTCGTTAGTTTTGATGGGTTCTTGAGATTTGGTAGAACATGACCAGATCATTTTTGTAATCCATTGGCACTTTCATGATTTACATTTAAAGCTTCGAACAGAAATAAGAAAGCCTCACCCATTGAGACAAATCCCTGGAGACATAGGTGAGATTGTCGAACTCTGTTATCACATTGGTGTTTATGGTTTTTTTTTCTTCATGATTATGTTCAAATATGTATAATGCTTTATTTATGTTATGTTTCCTCTTTCATTCTTCCTCTTTCATTAGTTTCCTAAATGGTAAATTAACACATGCATAATAACTCAACCATTGACGTTTAAAAGATTGATTTCGGATCATCTTCAAGGAGGCATGGGTCGAGAGGGAGTTGATAGTCTCATAGGACCCTCACCAAAATGGGGTTGCGAAGATAAATAATCAGTGCATCATCGGTTCTTCCATGGCTATGATACATGACTAGGAATTACCTATGTTTCTTTGGGTAGAGGCGTGTAACACGGTAGTGTTGAGGAAAAAGTATGAGGAACCTCACTCTAACATTTTCAAATCTTACTAGGATAGGGTAAGATAGTTGGGATTATCACCCAAGTTTTATAGCCTAAGACAAAATTATCAATTGATTCTCGAGCAATAAGTATAAGGAATCAATGTTGTCTTTTATAATTAAGCAGTGCAGAAAAGGAAATAAAAAAATGTATATGTATTGTGTTTTTATGATTAAGAAACAAATGAAATGGAGATCTGAAAATACTATCAAAAAATACACATGTGAGACCAAAATCAGCGAAGTGATTTTATTAATGTCATTCTAAGTTACAATCACAACCCCTTTTCAAATCCTTGCAAGGATATGGACCAAGATCAGATTTAGAGATCTTCGATGGGTACCATAAAAAAATACTCTAACAACAAGAGATGACTGAGACTAGAATTTTGGATCATCTTAGCCATGAAAATATCATAGATTGATTCTGCAAAATATTCCCTATCAGTAATGAAATCTAATTCATATATAAATCAGAATGCATAGACTATCAAGATCATATCATCAACCTTTCATGAAGAAGTTGTTGAAATATGTATCTCAATCCTTGAATCTTGTTATCTTCAATAACACCCTGTTACCAACAAGATGGTTAAGACTCCAAGATAACTCTGAATGAATGAAAGTAAGTAATCTCACAAGAATAAGAGCAAACCTTATATCAGAAAATTCTTCCTCGGTCTCCCTCCTTTGATCATCTTTTATCTTCCTCAAAACAAATTGTGGTAGTTTCAAACTACCATTAGTTAAGTCATAATAGAAAAAATATTAGTTCGGGACAAATTAAAAAAAAAAATCCTCAGAAAAAAACGTAATTTTATTCATCTGTGGAGAACCAAATTACATTCTGCAGGTGCATTAAGCATGACTCATCCTTGGAAAAAATGAAAACCCCAATAGGCCCAAAACAATGGCTAAATATCCACACACAAAAAGTACAACATAGTTTTCTAAGACCCAAGCATCAGCCAAAGAAAAAAATCAGAAAAACAGAGCCTCCAACAATAGAGAATAAAAACACCAACGTTAATCCAAAGAAACTTCGATGGCCATACGGACCAAGTCAAAGCGGTATATCACTCCCACACCAAGAAACCCACTAGATAAACAAAAAGTAGCGATCAAAAAGTTGCACGCCCAAAAAAGGGACCTCAAAGTGTTGACCTACAGCCAATCAACACTGCATGCCCAAACTAAGGACCTTAAAGCTCAGTTTGCACCACAAAAAATATGAAGACGAGGCACCAACACCCCACATGATAAGACCTTGAACTGAGTATACATCAAACCCTGAACGTGCTAGCAAAACCAGAGAAAATAAATGAAAACTGCAGAAGGCAAACCCCAAGAACCCCTTTTCAAGAGTGGGAAACTAAGAAAACCTACAAAGATAATCCAAAATCAAGAAGGACCAGGTCTGATCGGCATACAAACCTATCAGAAATATGAGAGGGTCCAAAAACTATGAACCCCAACTGCAAAAGGTATGAACTCGGCACTCAAACTTGGAAACCAGGGACACGAATCCAAGGGTATGCATCAAACCCTGACAATGACCCTGATACATGAGAGAGAAAACCAATAGAGACATCATAAAATCCTACAAGGGAAAGAGGAATCCCCCACAGTGATAGCATCGGAAACCCAAATGAAAGATTCAGGCAGCCATGGATCTCTCGCGCACAAATCGCGGAAACAAAAAGGAGTGAGAAAACATAGGGAAGTTCACGAGCACCGAGACACACCCATCACCCACAACAAACATGATCCAGGTAGAAGAAACACGATCTAAGCGATCCAATGGAGAAAGAAAACCGCAACCACCAAAAATCTCACCAACGATCAGCAAACCTACATCCTTCATTGAAAAACATCACTAGAGAGAGAAAATGAATCGGTCGAACCACCTCTGTAGGAAAGCACTGGAGAAGAGGAACCCACATCAATTGTGCCTAAATCCATAGGGAAAAATCTCAGAGATGTGTGAGTCTGCGGCTAGGGTTTCCCCTAGCCTCCACCTTCAGTTAGGGACAAATAATAATAATAATAAAGGGTTTATTAAAATAATAACTAATAAGTGGGACCCGTAATCTTTTAAATATTTTAAGATTGATTTCTCCTTGTCACTCCATAATTTATGTTAAAATCAATCATGTCACCTCATAAATACACACATAAACAATCACTTGAATATTCCCTTATGTCTCCCAAAATTATACATGTATAAATTAAAATGAATAAATATATTTTTCCACCACAAAAACAAATAAGATTGGCTGTCCAAAAATGAAGATAATAGTATCAAGTTGTCTCAGAATAACCAAAACATACAAATTGTCCTACAATAATCAAAATCCATATTTACTATGAGAAGCAGTGTGCTTATTCCCACTGTTAGTTTCCTTTTTTGTTATGTTTGTAGAGTTGATCTTCTTAGTGTTTGGTTGATTCGATGCATGAGGCTAAACTTCACTGAGAGTTGGATATTGTTCATTATTTTGTTGGGCATGAGAGGTAATTGAATGGGATGAATCACTATAGGACTTGGCATGAATAAGCACCTTTTACCTTTGCTTGGAAAATGTTCAGGGATGGTTGTCTTTAGTTTTTTACTTGCATGTGAGGATTGAGCAAGAGATGCAATATGATAAATTTGTTGGGCATGTTGGTTATGTGGAGGTGGAGGAGGCAATGGTAATGAAAATGTAGGCAAACCATGATGATGGACTACAGGTTGGTTGACAATGTCTTGGCAACCATCATTAACAGGGACCTCTTGCTGGAGTGAGACATGAGGTGGAACACGGACATCTGAAATATTCTGATGAGGTCGGTAAGGGGGTCTTCATGGTCTAGAATGTGGTTGGAATACTCCTTGACCCACCAGGTTGAAGAACTCGACTTGAAATAGTTGGTTCAACTCTTGAGGATTAGCATGAAAGTGAATGGAGAATCTGGGTCTCATGTTACCCCTTTGCCAAAAATTATTTCAGCCACTACCTCTTCCATGGCTTCCTCTGCTAAATAAACTCATCGTCTACAAGTAGACTTAGATCAGAATATAGAGCAGGAAAGACTAATTAACCATCAATTAAATTTTTTTAAAGATAAACTCACTAGTACATATGAGCAAATTTGCAACAGTTTTTTCGTTGATATTGCCACACTTATCCGTCGCAATTTCCACGAAAGCCGGGATTTTTTTTCGTCGGAATAATTTCGTCGCTATATCCATGATCCAAGTGTTCGTGGAAACATCGACGAAAATATATTTCCACTTGTCACCGCCTTCAATATCGATTAACCCTATGCATCGTCGAAATTACGATGAAATATCGTCGAAATAACAACAAAGAAATGTGGTAATTATGACGAAACTTCATCACAATTGGGACGAAAAGTTATGCCAAGCCAATAACTTACGAAGCACATGTTGTATATGCAATGAATATTCGTGGCAAATTCCGACGAACTTGCGTCGATATTGCCACGATGACTTTAGGTTTTTTTAAAAAATTACATCAAATATGGTATACCATATTGTATGCCATATTACAATGTAATATGGTAATGCCATATTACAATGTAATATGGTAATGCCATATTACATTGTAATATGGTAATGCCATATTACATTGTAATATGGCATTACTATTACATTGTAATATT
>SNQJ01S0008839.1:187473-216181 GCA_010110895.2 Picea sitchensis | reverse complement strand
AAGAGTGCATCAAACATATGCACACTATGGCATCATAGGTATGGGCACCTCAATTTTAACTACCTCTCTCAGTTGGCACGAGAGAAACTGGTAGATGGACTTCCAGACATTCAACAGAAAATTCAGGGAGTTTGTGGAGCTTGCTAGGTAGGGAAGCAACATTGAGCGCCATTTGATGAAGGAAAATCTTGGAGAGTGCAGAGGGTCCTTCAGTTGGTTCATGCAGACATGTGTGGACCAATGAACACGACATCAATCACCGGTGTCAGTTATTTCCTTTTGTTTGTTGATGATTTCAGTAGGAAAATGTGGGTGTATTTTTTGAAGTTGAAGTCTGACGTGTTTAAAGAATTTCAAAACTTTAAATCATTAGTCGAAAATGAGTCAGGTTGTCATGTCACCTCTCTTAGATCTGATAATGGTGGAGAATTATGCTCCAAAGAATTCAATAATTTTTGTGCTAAACATGGGATCAAAAGACAATACACCACACCCTATACTCCAGAACATAATGGGGTGGTTGAAAGGCAAAACCACACTATCACAGAGATGTTCAGATGTATGTTGTAGAACAGGTGTATTCCTAACAGGTTTTGGGCAAAGGTAGTGTTCACAACAGTGTACATACTGAATAGATCTCCCATGATGGAGGTAAAGAAGAAGACTCCAGAGGAAGCATGGTCTGGAAGAAAGCCCAAAGTAAGTCACTTGAAGGTCTTTGGTTTTACTGCTTACACTTGGATTCCAGCTGTGAAATGAACCAAGTTAGATCCGAAGAGTAAGAAGATGATTCTTACAGGGTACAACGACACCCATAAATCTTACAAATTAGTTGATGTTGACACTAATAAGGTGATCTTTAGCAGAGATGTTGTTGTTGATGATGAGGTTGGACCCTTCCATACTCCTCCCACATTCAGAGTTACTGAGCAACTAGAAGTCATTGAAGATTTATGTGTCAAGCTTCCAATAGCTCCACCTGAAGGGGGGAAATATTCTGAGCATGATGATGAGGAGTCAGAACAAGATGAGTCTCCTAGGTCAGTCAAATCAGTACATTCTGAAGCAGGAAGCCCAAGTCATGGTGGCAATACTGACTTGGCAGCCAGGGATTCCAAAAGACCCAAGTGGTGGCACAAAACCATTGGATATGTTTGGATAGGAGAGATGATTGATGGAATATCATCATGAGGTAAGAGAAAACAACAGACTGACACAGTCAACTTTTCTCTTATGGCCAATATTTAGGAGATCTATGAGCCTCAGGTATTCAAGGAAGCAAAAGGAAGACCTGAATGGGAAAAGGCCATGGAGGTCGAACATGAAAGTTTGATGAAAAATTAGACTTGGGATCTCACAGCTCTTCCATCAGGGAAGAAACCCATTGGCTTCAAATGGGTGTACAAGGTCAAGTACAAGGCAGATGGTACACTTGACAAGTACAAAGCACGGTTAGTTGTGAAAGGATTCTCTCAGCGAGAAGGCATTGACTATAAGGAGACTTTCTCTCCTACAACGAAGATGAGCACTATTCATCTTGTTATAGCCATGGAAGCACAACAAGGCTGGAAGGTCCACCAGATGGACGTGAAAAGTGCCTTCCTCAATGGAGATTTGAAGGAAGTGGTATACATGTGCCAACCAGAGGGGTTTCAGGTTGTAGGGAAGGAGCATCTACTTTTCAGACTAAATAAGGCTCTATATGGTCTGAAACAGGCACCGAGGGCGTGGTACATCAAGATTGACAGGTATTTGGTTCAGTAAGGGTTCCAACGGAGTCCTTCAAATTCCAACTTATATGTCAAAAGAGTTGGTAATGAGATCATTCTTCTAGTTTTTTATGTGGATGATATCATTATTACAGGTAGTGAGGAATATGCAATTACATGGATCAAATCCAACATGAGTAGATCATTTGACATGACAAATCTAGGCCTCCTACACTATTGTCTGGGTGTAAAAGTTTGGAAAACATGGAGCAACATTTTTGTCTCACAAGAAAAGTATGTCAGGAGTTTGTTGGATAAGTTCAGGATGGAGGATTGTAAAATCTCATCTACACCTATGGAGAAAGGGTTGAAACTTTCAGCCAAGACTAACTCAAAGGAAGTCAGTGAGTCACTATACAGATAGCTAGTGGGCAACTTGATATATCTTATAGCCACTAGACCTGATCTAAGTTTCACTGTGAGCTTCATTTCAAGATTTATGACAACACCAAAAGTAGAGCACTGGATAGCAATGAAGCGAGTGATGAGATATGTGAAAGGGACACTTGAATTCGGTATTCTGTACAACAGGAGAAAATACTCGAGGTTGTGTTGGTATACAGATTCAGATTGGGCAAGTTATGTTGATGACAAAAAATCCACCTCTGGATATGTCTTCAGCCTTGGCACGGGTGTAGTCGCATGGACCAGCAAGAAACAACATGCAGTCTCCCTTTCATCGACAGAAGCATAGTATCGAAGAGCATTGAAAGGTGCATGCGAGGTATTTTGGCTCAAGAGGATGTTATTAGATATGCAAATGCAACAGAGAGAGCCTACGCCCTTGTTCTGTGACAATCAAGGGGTAATGAAACTTGCCAAGAATCCAGTCTTCCATGATCATACCAAACATGTTGATACACACTGTCACTTCATCAGACATCTTGTAAAAGATGGAACTATTGAGCTGCAGTATTGTCCTACAGAGGATCAAACTACAGACATTTTCACCAAGTCTTTGGGTCCCGAAAAGCATGTAAAATTTCGAAAGAAACTTGGTTTAGTGAGTAGATTGACCATTAAGGGAGGGTGTTAAATTAAATATTAGTTTATAATGGTCAATTAGAAATTAGAATTAGGCATTAATAAAGTCAAAGTGACTTTAGGGTTAATTTATTTTCTTTTAGGTCAGATATTTGCTTTTAGGTTATATTTTCACTTTATCCCACATTCATAAAGTGGTTTGACTCTACTTGATTGTAACCTATATAAGAAATCTATTTGCTCTCTTATTTCATTGATTGAATAAAGACAGATAACCTTATTCAAGTTATCTTGGTTTCTGTGTGTGATCGATTTCCGTTACACCAACTTGGGCTACATCCACAACGAATAGATTCTTATATTAGTCATTGATAATATTCTTACAACTGCAAACTGTGCTACAAAAGATGCAACAGTAATATTACCCAAACCTACCTCGTCGTTCTGTTGCAATACGAACTTCATTCCTCAGTCATACCTCAAAACCTCTTCCTTAACTGACGAACATAATATAACTTTAGATATCTTGAACCCTCAGAACCTCTTCTACCCAAAAACCATTTACATATTATACATCAAAATAGGGCTAATCTTGTTACAATGTGGAAAAATGTCCCAAAATCATAACTACTTTATGTCTTTTGTGCATCGCTCGGTCTCACTTTCTCCTATTGCGTGCTCTGACTCCTTAAATTTTGCTCCCATCGTGCACTTTGATCCATATTCTAAATGTCTTTTCTTCTTTGAATTATTTTGGCACAGATCCCAACACTTATCCAAAACACCTATCCAACAGGCCCCCAACACTCACATGTGGCTCGTCCCGATATACTCACGCATCCTTCTAGTGCACCATGAAATTTTAAAATGTCTCCTTCGTTGTTGCGGCCTTCTCCTTTACCTCTATTTCCTTTTGTAAAATTTGGTCAACTATTTCGACAATTATCTGTGCCTAGATCTTCTCAACACTTTCATTAGCTTCGTGTTTTATTATACCTTGAGTTACTGCTAAGGAAAATATCACTTTGTATGCTTTGTCATGTAGTACTTGTATTTTTTTTGCATGAGCCTAATGCTCCTCCCTTAGATGATTCATTTATGAATACATCTTTCTGTTCTCATTCATTGTCATTACCACCTCTGCTAGTGGTAGTGTTCCCATAACGACTTTTAAATTCTACACCTTTTCCTGTGAAGCCTGGATCTTCTGGTTGATCTCTTGTTTCTCCTTATATTCACTTAGATGTGTTCGAACACCCATGGTTTCTATATAAATTTGAGAAATTTCTACTTCTAGAGTCTTTATGCTCTCCACCACTATTGTCATTGGATGTTCCATTTTCTCCCTTTCTTCAGGTGGAGTGTTCGGTGTCATGCGCTCTTCTAAATCAACTATTCATGCAGGAAATCCTTGAATAACTTCACTTATATTTGTTACTTGGTCTTCCACTGGAGCCTCCGTCTCTATCTGAGCCTCAAGGATTTCTTTGTATACCTTCTCGAATGCCTGATGCATTCTTTCAACCTTTTTCATGGCCTCATCATGATCCTTCTTGACTTTGTTGTACTCGATATCCAATGTGAAATTTTCAATCGTAACCTTAACTAATTTTATAGAGGTATTCTTTGCGTGAAAGTGCATCGCTTGTGTCACACTCATTTGTGATTCTTAAAGTATATCTATTGGCAGATGAGATAAAACTAAGTCAATGTGACCTTGTTCCCTTGCATGTTCTTGCATATCTATGTTGGGGAAATCTACCGCCCCTATCACTAACTTGATCAATCATAATTCACCTGCAACTACTAATGACTAGAAGATTGTCAAACTTGCATCCCCATTGTTTGTAGTAATTGTTGTCGGTTCCTCCTCTATTTATCACCCTGGCCTAATGTTCGCTTCTTCTAATAGGTGGCACAACTCAACCATCTACTCTTGCATGAGTTTATGCATTTCTTCATGGTGTTGTGTCGTGCACTAAAATGTGTCATCTGTGACTTCTTTCACTTGATCTCCTATCTTCTCCAAATATTCCTTTGTCAAATATTGGATAGCCACTTCCTTGATGGATTTACACTTTGTCCATTGTGGGATGGATCTTCTTGTCTATGGTTTTTCCTCTTCGTATCAGTGCATGGTGCATTCAGTTGATTTGTTTCCTATGGGCCTATTGAGATCCATTTCCACTTCCATAATTTCCCTCCCCTTCTCTACTTTCCTAACTCCTTTTCTTTTCCCTCTTCTATACTTACCCTAATTCCCCTTTTCTTTTTTCCCTTCTATTATCCCTTTCTAGTTCTTATACTTATTCATTTTTACAAAATTGTGGGTTCACAGGTTCATGGACTCGCGGATCCTCATATCCATCCACACTCTCACATAATGAGTTTGACTGACCGCCACATTATTCTATACTTAACCGGTTTTTGCACTCGCGGGTTCCCGTGTTGGCGGGTTTCAAGATTTCATATCCCTTGTTCCATGACCTATATTTGTACCCGAATGATCCACGATTTACATTTTGACCATTCAATTCCCTGATCTCCTAGGTATCTCATCCCTCCTATGATCAGTCTGACCAACCACATTACAACACTTAGCCAATTCTTAACCTTTTGCAACGACGGGTTCGCGGGTTCACAAATGTCCCCGCCACCTTCACACTATTCCCAAGATGCATTTAGTATTATTCAATGCTAATAACTCATCATACATGTTCCGTAAATATTTTCATTAATAAGTGAAGGGATGTTACACATTATTTTGGTCACCCTGATGATGACTATACAAGAATGTGATCGGGCTCTCATAACAATCTTTTGCATGAGGAAAATGACTGAGTTCTTCCCCTACAAGGCATATTTTTAGAATGATGCCACAGGCTTATAGTGGTACACAGTGCGGAAATCCTTGATTTTCGCAGGCTTCTCTATGCCTAGCTCGCGGGGTTTCCGTAGGCTGCTATATAGGCAGGGTGCAATGACGTTTGAAGCTAAGGAAAGGAAGAAGTTCACGAAGTTTCTAGAAGGAGAATATTCTAGAATGTGAGGTGGTGTCCATATGGTTGTGATCTTACTGGCTTCTATGATTTGGTGGGATCATCCTCACCCTTTCAACCACTTCACCTTATCCTATATAATGATGGGTTTCTCATGGAAAGGGTTAAGCAAGATTGAGCAAAGAATTGCTGAAAGAATAGGCTGAAGACTGTGTGAAGGATCCTATTAAAACTGATGCTTGAGGCCTCCATTTGTCCATCAATATTTTGTGGACCATATTCATACAAATTCAGAGCAAGTGTATGTGTGTATTGGAACAAAGGACCACCAAAAGGGAACTTGCGACATCAAGGCAATTTGGTTGTATCTTCCACTTTTACTTAATATGATACTATGACATGTTTCTTTCCCATAAAATCATTAACATTTTATTACATGACTCCTTGATCACATGTGTAGGTTTCCATTGAATCTACAATTGTTACTTTCACTTTGGTTGGTTTGTCTCACTAAAAATCTGATTTCACAAGAGCATCAGAGCGAAGCAGGGACAACAGAGATATAAGGAATCGATATCTAAAGGTACGTCATCCATTCCTTCTTTGGTATTAAATTCAATGGTAGAAACTTAGGGAAAGCGTAATGTCTTGTCTTGTTTTTTTTCTAGATCCAGGTGGATCTAGGGAGATTAGTTTATGTCCCCAGTGGAGTCGCCAATTTTGTTATTGGATAAATCGATGAATGCAGACTTTATTTTTATGCAAGCTTGAGGAGGATAACATATGCTTGTTGATGCACGCTCATCCTTCGGATGAGTCCCTCAAAGTATGTTTAACAAACCCTAAGAAGGAGTGGTTCGGTCCCATGTGGTTCTTTCGATGTTTGTTTAACGAGTCCAAAGATAGAAAAATCGGGGGTTTTTCATGTTTATAGAGTCTGAAAAACACATTAAAGAGAACTCGCCAGAAATGGTGGGGGGAAATTTGGGAAAGAAATGTGTCTCTATATCTGTGTTAGTGGTAGAACTAGTCGCTCTTGAACATGACACCCCCCTTTTCATCATTTGAATCCGGGTTGGGAAATCCATTTGTATCTTGTTTGACCTTCTGCAAATCCATATATTGGGTCTTCTTTGAGTCAATGCTTCCAAGACCATTGTCGTTTCTTTCATATGTTCAAGAGAAGTTCAAACAAGACCCTCTTTTGAGTTGTCCATCTGCAATTATCAATTCCTACCATGTCGGCCTCCCCTGTGTCAGTTTCAAATTGTTTTTATACTTTGATCAACCCTAAATATGTTACTTATTTCATGTCATTGATGGGGGATACATCAAGGCCCTCCTATAACGATTATTTTCCTGTCGACTTCAACTCATCATCCAGGAACAAGACCTAGAAATCATTTTAGTAACTTAGAGCCTGCATGCCTCAATGGCAGGTTTCTTCTCTCTCGACAGTGGGTTCACATCATTGGTCCCTGATTGGAATATCCCCTCGAGTGTTCAACTTCATCTCATTTATTCACATTCGTTGGATTGTACTAAAGTACCTTGGGAGTCATTGACATCAATGGTGATTTATCTCACACTTGTTGACGGTTTCCATGTTCGACTTCAGCACATGTAATCGCATGGTTAGATTCATACTTACGGATGATGGGATTGAAGACCAGGGATCTCATCACCTTGTTCCAGGTTGCGATGGATTATTTATGATTTGTATTGACACATAGATCCACTTTGTATGTCTCGTGGCTATGTCTTAATTTCAAGTTTGTTAAAACATAGATCCACATTGTATTCTTGGTGGCTATGTATTGTCTTGATGACATGGATCCACAGTGTATGATTGGTGGCCATGACTGACATTTATGAGTCAAATCATTTGTCATCTAAGTATGGGAATGCCTACCTCAGATATGGTATAATATTGTACAGATGCTTGATTGTTTGCAGGTTCTTGATTGGTGTACTCATTTTTCCCGACACACACACGCATTTTACAAAGTATTTCGGTTGTCACCAGTTCTAGCCTCATACTTTGGGGGGCATTTTGTTACACATTATTTTTTTCACCCTGATGATGACTATACAAGAATGTGCTCAGAATCTCAAAACAATATTTTGCATGAGGAAAATGACTGAGTTCTTCCCCTACAAGGAATATTTTTAGAATGACATCACAGGCTGATAGTGGTACACAGTGCGTAAATCCTTGATCTTTGTAGGTTTCTCTATGCCTAGCTCGTGGGATTTCTGCAGGCTGCTATATAGGCAGGGTGTGGTGACGTTTGAAGCTAAGGAAAGGAAGAAGTTCACAAAGTTTTTATAAGGATAATCTTCTAGAATGTGAGGTGGAGTCCATATGGTTGTGATCCTATTGGCTTCTCTGATTTGGTGGGATCATCCTCATCCTTTCAACTACTTCACCTTCTCCTATATAATGGTGGGCTTCTCATGGAAAGGGTTAAGAGAGATTGAGCAAAGAATTGATGAAAGAATAGGCTTAAGACTGTGTGAAGGATCCTGTTACAACTGATGCTTGAGGCCTCCATTTTTCCATCAAGCTTTTGTGGACCATATTCATACAAATTCGGAGCAAGTGTATGTGTGTGTTGGAACAAAGGACCACCAAAAGGGAACTTTCGACATCAAGGCAATTTGGTTGTATCTTCCACTTTTACTTAATATGATACGGTGACATGTTTCTTGCCCATAAAATCATTGGTTTTTTATTACATGACTCCTTTATCACATGTTTAGGTTTCCATTGAATCTAAAATTGTTGCTTTCACTTTGGTTGGTTTGTGTCACTGCAGATATGATTTCACAAGAGCACCAGAGTGAAGCAGGGACAAAAGAGATATAAGGAAGCAGTATCTAAAGGTATGTCATCCATTCCTTCTTTGGTAGTAAATTCAATGGTAGTAACTTAGGGAAAGTGTCATGTCTTGTCTTGTTTTGTTCTAGATCCAGGTGGATCTAGGGAGATTAGTTTATGTCCACATTTATCGATTTATCCAATAACAAGGGCTCGAGGAATTTACTTATTAAACCACATTAAAGCATGATTTGTAGAAGATTATATATTATCTCTCAAGCGCTCATTTCAAATATTATTTGTATCAAAAGAAAACTCTCGTCAACTTATGGAAGCAACAACTTGACAATAATTATATGGATATATTTTGAACATTTTTGGACGAGAAGACCATAATTTTCAGTGGTATAGAGCATACTCTTATTATTCATCCCCTTCAGCCTAGAAGGAAGTAATTTGGATGTCCGGAATTGCTCGTGCAGGTTCTATTACTGAAGTTTTTTACTATAAGTAATTGGTTGCATGGTGCACCTAGAAATATATACCAAGACAACGGATGATTCAACTTGTTAAGCCCTAATATTGGATCATTACCCCTTAATTAGGGCATATTAGATTAGTAATGTTATTTTATTTATGTTGGCTTTATTCCATTAGTTGTAATTATACCTCCTAGTCTCCTATATTTACCAAGGAGACATTTTCATTTGGAATCATCTTGTACTTGAACATTTAAGTGGGGTAAAAGGACGTTTCCCCCTCAAAGAGGCTTATTATCTGAAATTATCTATTTTTCAAGGCGTTGAGTACTTTTTCTGAGTTTTTTCTATGCTATATTGATATTTGGTTCTTAACACAACTCTAGGACCATTCTCCCGTCATTCGTTCGCCTCAAGTTGTTAAGCCGTAATATTGGCTCATTACCCCTTAATTGAGGCATATTACATTAGTAATGTTATTTTATTTATGTCGGTGTTATTCCATTAGTTGTAATTATACCTCCTAGTCTCCTACATATACCAAGGAGACATTTTCATTTGGAATCATCTTGTACTTGAAAATTTAAGTGGGGTAAAAGGAGGTTTCCCCCTCGAAGAGGCTTATTATCTGAAATTATCTATTTTTCAAGATGGTGAGTACTTTTTATGAGGTTTTTCTATGCTATATTGATATTTGGTTCTTAACATATGGTATCAGAGCTCAAGGTCTTGGGGTTTCGCTGCTACATCTGAGACACCTTGAAATTTTCACTATAACTTGTTTTATAAAATGTTTCAGAAGGAATGGCTTGGAGGATATTTAGTAGATGGATCAAGGTATGTTGGGTTAAAATTTCATCTCCTGAGGCCGTATACTTTCGAAGATACAACCTATACAAGATAGGGTTCTGAAATCATCCTAAACTGAGTCATTGCGGAATTTTTGCTATAAAACAATTTCTATAACATTTCAGACCTTGAAATATGGAGGCTATTCACAAAAATTAGTAAGGTATCTATGGTAAAAATTTCATCTTATGGGTCATCTTAAATTTAAGATACACCCTGTGGAAGATAGGATATCTGACTAGTCCTATTGACTAGTCTCAAGAAGGTGTTCCAGGTAAAACAATCATAACATTTTTCCAGAGTATCCAAATTGAGTGGGACTGGTTTCATTGGATAGTGGACAGTCTGTAGTATTTTTTGTACAAGTTTCAAAATTTTATATCAATTATTTTGCACGCTATACAAGTGAGATCTTCTGGAAAGGCCAAAAATCAGCAAGTTGTGGGGAAGTTACCGTAAATTCCACTTGGCACATCCAATTTTGATCAGACTTGTGGCATTGCAGAGAAGAAATATCATAGAACTGCATAAAATAAAGTTTCATACCCAGAAGGGCTGAAACTTGGGAGATACAATAGAAGAAAGATTGTCTAGCAAAACCACCTCAAAATCAAGGTTCAAAAGTGATACTTGGCCAACATGCCACCCAAAAAGGGAACTTCTACACCAAATAAGCCTCCATGGAAAATTCTAATTGGACTCTTGATGAAAGGTGAAGAAATGCATAGGTACATAAATGATTTACAAAGAAGATAGTAACAAAATATGAACAAAAAGAGATGGAGAGAGGAAGCTAAGTTAAGGCAAAAGATGGATGGTTTAAAAGGGGAAGTCATGGAAGTATTGAAAATTTAGTATGAGAGAAGACACTTGAAAGTGAAAATGCATCCCATGAAATTCATGATGAGGACACAAAGGAAGGTGAATCAAGAATGGGAGAAACTCCAACTTTGGGTTGAAAGAACCAACCGTTCCTAAGATCGATATGAGGAAGTTTGATGGCAAGGACCCAATCCATGGATATGAGATGGAGAGAAATTATTTGATCTACATAATGTGCCACATACACAAGGGTATAGTGCTTCTTTATATTTAGAACCCAATCTTTGGAATTTCTCAATGTTCTTTGTAACTGAACCCTTTTGTTCTCACAAATCACTCGTCACTTGATTTTCATAGGAAAATGATAACACACTATGAGGGATACAGGAGCAATACCTTCTTTAGCAATTGATAAATCTCAAGAAAAGGGTTCCCGGTTACCAAGAAAATTGAGAACTTCAAAGATTGAATATAAAAGGTAGTGATATTCAGGATGATCCTTGGTTTGATGTATTCTTAGGAACTTTAAGAGATAACATTCAATGTGAGGGGTTCACCTTTGAGAACCCAAATCATTGGAGAATTCATTTAAGGTGGCAAGAAATGTTGAAAATAAAATATGGCTATGGCTATAGAGGATCAATCCTAACATCTCTAGAGAACAATTCTCCTTCTTCTAAAAACACCTCAACCTACAAGGTTGACACCTCAACAATTGGAGGAAAGAAAATAAAAGGTTTATGCTTTAATTGTGACAGCAAGTATAGTAGGGACATAAGTGTGGTGAGAAGGAAATTATTCTACATAGATTGTGAAGAGGAAGATGAACAGAACAAGAACCATCTCAAGATGAAAATGTAGAATCAGTTACAATAGAAGGATTCGGCTCCCATGATATTTGTGTAATGCATTGGTGGAATTAGCACTCCTCAAACCCTCAAGACAGAGATGCATCAAAGAGAAAAAGGTAATAGTCCTAGTGATTCTACGGTACTCATAATTTCATTCAATATAAATTAGCCAAATCTCTCAATTAATTTGTATATCCGAGTGCGAGGAAGTTTCCAAGTAATGATTTTAGTTGGAGGAACTATCAATTGTTGAGGAAAATGGAATAAGATCAATCTTACTATGGGGGAGAATATGTAATGAATAGTCCAATGATTGCTATACCCATGGGTGAGTGCGGAATGTTGTACTAGGAATCCAATAGTTACAATCATTAGGAACAATGGCTTTAATTTTCAGAACTTTTCATGAAATTTTCATTGGAAGGAAAAGAAATTGAGTTAAAAAGGTATCACAGGGAAACCGGTGGGTGATAAGCTCTAATGGCATGAGAGCAGATTATTGAAAAAGGGGCATCAAGTTGTGCACAACTATGCTCACTAGATGTTCAAAACATCCTAAGCTATCTATTCCTCAAAGATCTCTAGGGGTCATTGATAAGCATTCCAAAGTGTTGGAAGATATTCCCAAGGTCTTCCACCGACTCAAAATCACAATCATGAAATTCACCTAATTCTGGGTGTTCCTCCTAACTTGTCGAGGCCATACAAATACCCTTATGCCGGAAAGAGTGAAATTGGTAGCATGGTTGAAGAAATGTTAGAGTGGCATTGTGGAGCCTAGCCAAAGTTCTTACTCTTGCACCAATGGTAATGGTATTCAAGTATAGCTCGTGGTGTATGTGTCTAGATTATAGAGAGCTCAACAAGATCACTGTAAGATAAGTTTCCCATTCCGTCATTCATGAATTGTTAGATGAACTACATGGAGCAATATATTTCACAAAATTGGATCTCCATTCGAGGTATCATCAGTCAGAATGAAGAAGAAGATATCCAAAAACAACATTCCAAACTCATGAGAGCCATTATGATTTTTTGGTCATGCCTTTTGGCCCTTACAAATGCACCTTCCACATTCCAAGGGTTGATGAATTCCATTTCAATCCCTTCCTTTGAAAATAACTATTGTTAGTATTTTTGATGATATATAATCTATAGCAAGTATTGGAAGGATCATATGCGACATGTTGATAAGTTGCTACAACTACTAAAGGAGCAACAACTATATTCAAACCATCCAAATGTTTCTTTTGGAGTGAAGGAAGTGGAGCTATTTGATTATTGTATCTCATGAAAGGTGTCAAGGTGGAGCTAACAATAATAAGAGGCCATGATGTACTTGTCGATTCCAAAAACATTGAAGGAAATCTTAGAGTATTTTTGGGTTTGACAGGTTACTCTGCAAGTTTGTTGTTACTATAGAAGAATAGCAGCACTATGACACACTAACTAAGAAGGATGCATTTTCATGGACTCCGGGTAACTAAAGCTTTTGAACAACTTAAAGAGGTGATCGCATAAAGATTACCATTCTTGACCACTTCAGACTTCACAAAACCTTTATTATGGAATGTGATGCCACCGGGAAATGGAATTGGTGCTATCCTAATGCAGAAGGAAGGCCCCTAGATTTTGAAAGTCAACCTCTCAAGGGAAAGGACTTACACAAACCCATTTATGAGAAGGAAATGATGGCAATACTACATGCATTGAAGAAATAGTCTTGCCTAATGAGGTAGGCACTTCAAGGTCAAAAGCAGTCCTTGATAGTCTTAAATACTTCTTGGAACAAAGACTATCTTCGAGGAGAAGAACAACAAAATGGGTAACCAAGATATTGGGTTATGATTTTGAAATCGTCCCATAAAGGGGAAGAAAAATGTTGTGGTGATTCACTCTCAAGAAAGGATGAAGATGTTGGGGCCTTTCTTTGTGTTATCTTGATCATCAACCCGATTAGATAATAGAAGCAAAGGGATGAATGGAAAAATGAAAAAAAAAAGTGTGGACTCTCATTCAAAGGTTGCAGCAAGATTCTAGTGCATCGATATATTTACATGGAAAAATGATTCACTATGGTACAAAGATAAACATATCTATGTAAGAACTCCCAACTCAAACAAAGTTACTATTGGAATTGCACACCTCTCTCCAGTAGGAGGGGCACCGGGATTTTGAAAACCTACCATAGAGTCGAAAAGGATTTTTTGGGGATGAATTAAAGTAAGCCGATGTTCAAAGTTTTGTGCCAGAATGTTTGGTTTACCAACAAATAAGTTGGAAACAATTAAGACCCAGGGTCTTTTACAACCATTAGCCATCCCAAAATTCGTTGGGAGGATGTTTCCATGGATTTCATCAAGGGGTTCTTGAAGTCTGAAGGAAAGAAGTGTCATCATGGTGATTGTTGTTGATAGGCCGACCAAAATCACAGCACACTTTTGTGCACTCTCTCATCCTTTCAACTAAAATGCGGTTGTCACCGCATTCATGGAGGCAGTTCAAAAGCTACATGGTAGCCCAAATATTATTGTAAAAAATTGTGAGAGAGATCCATCTTCATTGGACATTTTGGACAAAATTATTTTCTTGTTTGGGTACTCAATTGGCTCATAGCTCATCCTATCATCCTCAATCGATGGACAAACCAAGATAGTTAAAAAATGTCTAGAAGGATACCTTCCGTTGCTTTGTCTCACGCTAAACAAACACAATGGTTCAAATGGTTTACCCTTGAGGAATGGTGGTATAACACTTCCTTTCATCTGCCAACAAAAATGACACCATTTATGGCACTTTATGGATACCACCTCCTTCCATCACTTCTTCTCTAAAACAAAATCTAAGGAGTCAAGCAATGGAAGATCACATGAGAATCAACAACAAATTCTCAAAATATTAAAGGAAAACGTACATAGCGCAATTGCATGAAATGACAAGCAGATCAACATCATAGTGAAGATAAGTTTTGAAGTAGGTGATTGGGTGTTTTAGGACTACAACCATACAAGCAGGATGTCCCTCAAGCAAGCCAGAAGGATAATAAATTATCACAAGTACTATATGGCCCTTATAAGGTGTTGCAAAATATTGGTACTATGGAAAACGAATTGGAGTTGCATCCTTCGAGTACACCAACAATGGTTCAAATGGTTACCCTTGGCAGAATGGTGGTATAACACTTCCTTTCATACTGCAACAAAAATGACACCATTTATGGCACTTTATGGATACCACCCTCCTTCCATCACTTCTTCTCTAAAACAAAAATCTAAGGGTCAAGCAATGGAAGATCACATCGAGAATCAACGACAAGTTCTCCAAATATTAAAGGACAACCTGACCATGGCACAGAATTGCATGAAATGACAAGCAGATCAACATCATAGTGAAATAAGTTTTGAAGTAGGTGATTGGGTGTTTTTCAGACTACAACCATACAAACAGATGTCCCTCAAGCAAGCCAAGAAGGATAATAAATTATCACCAAAGTACTATGGCCCTTATAAGGTGTTGCAAAATATTGGTACTATGGAAAACGAATTGGAGTTGCCTGCATCTTCACGAGTACACCCAGTTTTCAATGTTTCATTCTTAAAGAAGGTTATAGGCAACAAGATCCCAGTTCAAACTATATTTCCAGAACTTGACGAGGAAGTAAAAATCATATTGGATACTGAAGCCATCACTGACACAAGAATTCGCCAGTTGAGGAATAGATCCATTTCAGAGTATCTCATTAAATGGAGGAAACAACCGGCTGAAGATTCCACTTGGGAAGATGAGTCTTTTATACAGAAGCATCCAGAGTTACTCAAGCATTGCAGACAACACTTGTCTCAAGGGGAGGGGCATGTTAAGCCCTAATATTGGCTCATTACCCCTTAATTGGGGCATATTACATTAGTACTGTTATTTTATTTATGTCGGCTTTATTCCATTAGTTGCAATTATACCTCCTAGTCTCCTATATATACCAAGGAGACATCTTCACTTGGAATCATCTTGTACTTGAACATTTAAGTGGGGTAAAAGAAGGTTTCCCTCTCGAAGAGGCTTATTATCTGAAATTATCTCTTTTTCAAGGCGTTGAGTACTTTTTCTGAGGTTTTTCTATGCTATATTGATATTTGGTTCTTAACACAAGTATTATGTAAAATGATGAAACTCCCAGAGCCGACACTCACCTTCAAAGGTGAAGATTGTAGGGACTTCTTGAAAAAACATGACAACGACTTGAATATCTTACCTAAATTATTGGATAAACTCTTGACCATCCCTGAAGATATTACCATATTGTAGGTCATCCTTTTCAAAAACATATTTCATTAAATCACCTAGTTATTTACAAGAGTTACGGGCCAAGAAAATAATGCCATCATTTCTCGTATGATTCTTTACATCTTATACTTTACTGTCAAGGAGCATGCCATTTTTATTGGGGGAATTTGATTTCCATTGAAATATCTTCCTAATTGTCTCAATATAAAAAGGATAAGAAATTATTTGTCTTCTTATTTGGTTTTCACGATAGCACATTGTTGTCAGTTTCATAAATTGTCTATATGCAAGAAGGTGAATTGTGAATTTGACCCTGTGACCTTTGGGTACCAAGTGTTATGGAGGCACAAATAATCCCTACGTTTTTATGAAGTTTTCAACAACTTTGTCTCAGTTCTTAAAGAGTTGTTGTTTGGACAAGATACCCCAATAACATATTCTCAAGCTAGTAAATTCTTGGATAGAAAGGAGACTTTGGAACAAATGGAGTATTGCAAATTCATCATGATTTTCGGTTCCAAGGCAAATCCTTCCTTTCTACCATGCCATATATCCGATAGAATGTTTTTAACAGAAGTTGCAAGGCAATATAATTTTTGGCTCCATTTTTTTCATGAAAAATGAAAAAAGAAATTCATTCCTCTGCCTCGAAAAGTTGGGGATTTTGTATTCAGAAGTATGAACAAAATTGATGAATTTGCAAACCACTTCCACAAATTGAATCTCAAGTATGATGAAAAGATCAGAGCGTTTGACCGTAATAGAATCTATGTGGAACATATGTTAACATTGGGTTTTAACAATTCATTTATCCACACTGTTCTAGGAGAAGAAGAAGATAATCACCTGGGAAAACCTACCCACACTGTTTGTATTGAGACAATACTCAATACAAATGAACTGTACAAACAGAGAGGAAAAGGTTTCGATGAGAAGAGTTCCCAGTCCCCAACTATCAACCCTAAGACCAAAAAACCTCAGAGCAGTGCTCTAGTGTCCCACCCATATAAGAAGGTAATCAACAATAGTTTGGGAGTAGGAGGAGATAAAAACCCCCCTCCAGGAAAAATTGAAAGGTCACATAAACTTCCTCTGAGGAAGAAGAGGAAGAATATTGTACAAGAGTAAGAAGAGCATCACGTCGAATGTGAAATCAGTATATTTTCCTTCGAAGATATGGAACTCAAGGATGACATTGAGAATATGCTTCCTAACATTGATCAACCAGAAGGTGTGGCCCACCAAAATCAGTCCTTGGAAATTGTTGAAAATGATATATTTGATGAAGAATCATTTGTGTTTTAGAGCACTATTTTTGACAGCGAGTCTAAAAAAATAATTATTGATAACAGTGATGTGAAGAATAAAAAGGGGAAATCTTGTTTAGATGTTAACCTAAGAAATATGTGACCTTCCCAAATTTCCAGAATCCATAAAGAAACTGGCGATGCATTGGACGATTCCATTGGTGGTATCGAAGCAGAAAATATAAAGTTAATGGAAAGGATTAAGGAACTTGAAGAGAATTTTATGCCTCTTCCACTACTTTCCATCCCTTTGGCAATTGTTAGACCTAGCATGCCTGCGGCCAAAATAAAAGGATCCTCAAGCTTACTCACATCATCTAGGATCTATGTGGAGAATAATATCAAGAAAAGAATGGAACTAATTATAGAGGCTTGGGAAATTTCAAAAAGCATGATTTCTTTTGGCTTGAGGGTGCATTCCTTCCTTTAATATCAATAGGTCGACCTAAAAAATGAAGAAGGTTTCTACCTTGATTCTATGGTACCCTTTGGCATTAAAATTTCCAACATGTCATAGTTAAAGTGAATAGAGGAGGACCTTCCCTCTCTAAGTCGGATCAAGAAGTTGAATGCCTACTGGAAAGAGAAAATAAAGAACTTAAAAAACATCGTTCAAGCGTGCAACCAAGCCATAATAAGGAGATACGAGATATTCAAAAGACTCACGGAGGTGGAACTAGATGGAAGCACTAACGAGGTCCAATATCCCAATTTGATCCTCAACTTGTTGTTCCTAACAAAACAACAGTTCGATGAGAAAGTAGAGATTTTTAAAGTATTGTCAATTGAAAAATTCTATGGCATAATTGAATATGATGAGAACACCATAGATAATTGGCTAGTATATTACTCTGTAAAAAATCAGGATATTGAAGAAATATTACATGGAATTTCCATTTATCTCCGTGACTTGGAGGGTGAGTTTTTCAATATTAAAATCTGGCATGAAATCAACATGGCACCTATGAAAAGTTACGTCAAAGAATGGTTCAAGAAGTATATCAAAAAACTGACAAATGAAGGGAAAGAAGCAGTTGAGATGGTTCTTGTAACCGTTGATGAAAACTATAAAAGGACATCAGTGAAAAAATGAACAAGAGAGTGATCATCATAGTATGTTTACACTAATCACATATTTCTTTTATTTATCAAGTCCTTCATCCAGTTACTCCACCTCTTTCACTAGAAAGGTTTAACCAAAGATTGATAACTCCTTTTTTTCTTCTTACTAGGTCTTGATGATTCTTCTACCACCCACCATTTTATTTCTAAAAACTTATTTCTTGTATTTATTTTCTTTATGTTCTGTGGGAGCCCCAATACTAGTCGTTAAGACAAACACATTTACAATTTCAAGAATATGTAACAAACTATATATTTTTGAAATTTCAAGAGGAATGCTTCGGGAACAATATCGATTGTACTTTGTAACCCTATTTTCATAATATAAAGTATTTAAGGTTGATCTATCATTATATTTATTTGAGATACCCTTGTAGCCACTCTATTAAATTTCTCTTATGCATGCAGATCATCTTCTTTTTATTTTATGTGATCATAAATCTTTATGCCAAACTATGATGGATGTGAGGAAATTTTTCTTATTTGCTTTAAATGTGTGATTCCTGGTCCTTTCTCAGGAATTTTATTTAAAAATAAAACAAAAACATTTTCCTTTTACTTTATTGTAATATTTATGTTTCTTTCAATTACTATATAGGACTTATGTCAATTCCCACATTTTGAATATTTTAAAAATCTCAAGAAAATCTAAAGAGGAGTTTCCTCTATGAAAACACAAGGGAACTTACATCCTCGTGAGGTTGTCTTTTCGGTCCTAATGGAGTCAAGTGTCAAAATGTTTGGAGACCATACTGGGGACATGAACTGAAAATTCGAAACATGGCCCAGTGTTTGTGAAAGAATATATGACTTTACCCTAGGGTAATCAGCCCCATTTGGAAATTGGATTAAATAATCAACGAAGCATTCTACACCAGTTTTACAATTTGGTAATAGAAACAACCCAAACTCGAGAAGAGTTAGAAGGGCCCTGATAGATCATATTCCAATAAGAATAAAGATAAATCCTTCGAAGACAAAGTAGAGAGGAATGACAAGACCGAAGAAATCAAAGGCTATCTAGACCAACACAGGAACAAGGTCAGGATTGAAGTTGGAAAAATGCAAGGGAACCATTACCAAAAAAGAAATCAACTCTCTATTATTAGAAGTGAAAATTATAGACCTAAAGTCTCCCCAGACATGGCAGGAAGAAACAAAAAAACCTGAAACAAGCATCATGAGGAGAGATAAGGAGGTGGAAGAGATGCTGCAAATAAATCAGGGAAACCCAGGATTTGAAAATCGAAGGAGGGTAAGAGATTCCTCTCTAAATATTATAGGTAAGCAACATTATCTCCATGTTCTCCCTAAGGGAACCTTAGAGGAATTTTTTGGATATGAAGCGATCGATGAAAAGACGCATATGCACTTATTTCTTGATGTTTGTGATTTTCACTGTGTTGAGTATGACGATGTCATGGTAAGGATGTTTTTGTAAACCTTATCAGGAAGAGCGTATGAATGGTATACAATGTTGCCCAATAGGTCCATTCACTCATTTGATGACCTAGAAGCTATGTTCCTGACTATGTTTTCCCCTCCAATTTCTTATCATACCCTTCTCACTGATTTCACCTAGATTGGTTTGAGGAAGAATGAAAGGATACGTGATTTTAATCTTAGGTTCAATAAAACCTTGACTAGGATTCTAGAAGATAAAAGACCAAATGACCTAGTCATTCTTGGTTTCTATAGGAATGCAATGCCACTGAATGTAAAATATGCTATCAGAGCATACCAAATGGATACTTTGGAGGAGGAAATGACTAAATCCACTGAGATGGAAGAAACTATGATTGAAACAGGCGTCAACCCCGATATTATACTGGGAAGAGTACAAAGGCAGCTGGGAGGATTAAATATTAATAACCAAGGAGATTCCATTTCAATAAAGAATAAAGAATTCAAGCCTTGACCGACTCAAAACAAAATGATGGGAGGAGGATTTTTCAAGGGAACCATACCTAATGTAAAGGTTGATCTTGTGGCGGCATGAGAAACTAAGAAAATAATCAAAATTGCATAGATGAATATAACCATCAAACAAATGCAGAATAAGATAAACAGACTAAGAAGAGGATATAATTACATGCCAAATCCAAGAATTCCAATCTCAGAGCAAAGGAGGAACCATCCCCAATAAAAAAAATGAGGTTTGAAAACATGGATAATCCGCAAAGACCAAGGGTTCCCAAGAAACATACTCCAAATGCGATTGTTTTGGATGATTTCTATGATGAGAAATTAATTGAGCAAGAGAATTATTACTCACCTGATGAGAGCCTTGAAACTCTGTTGATGGATGGATGAGAGACATCCATGTATATATTTGAAGAGGGCGATAACAATCCCAACGTGCAAGAAAATGTCGCCCAAACAAGAGGGTTTATAAATAGACCAAAAAATAAAGGTGACTTTGATAAATAGAACCAAAAAGGAAAAGAAAAGGAAAAAACAAATGAGAAAGTGACGGATGGTGTTGTAAGTAAAAGGAAACACGTGACGTAAAAATCCACTCGAATGACATATAGTGTTGTAGAATATTTGAGTAAATTAAGGATAACCCTTCCCTTTACGTAAGTGGTGAAGATTCCCCAACAAAGAGAGAACATTTTTAAGTTGTTGTATAATCCATCTAAAAGAGAAGAATTTGTTGTTACCAGTCCTAAACAAACTCCTGGCCAGTCAATGACCAAGCTGAGAGGTAAAATTCCTCCCTTTTACATTTCTATTGAAAATCATGATGTTGCAATGCATAATTATTTAGTTGACATTGGCGCGATGAACAATAGTGGTCATGGAGGCATTGGGCATGAGTTGCACCAAGTATTATGAGACCGGTGAAAGTATATATGCAATTGATTCTACAAAAGTTCCAGCTTATGAATAAATCAAGGACTTTTATGCTTGTATTACAACAACCCCCCATATCATTACAGTTTTCAATATTATTGTGGTAGACCTTCCTCCAACATATGGAGTTATGTAGGGAAGAGACTGGATGTCTATGATTGGAGGATATTTAATGAACGATGGAAATTATATGATGTTTCCAGGAAAGAAGAAGAGATTATTAAAGTGCCTCGTGAACCTAGAAAACCCTTATCCTTAAAAAAGAAGGACAATGAATTGGTGGAGGATTATATATATGTCGGAATTGGAAACTACATTATCCTAAACATAGAGCATAACGAAAGTCTAGAGCAATTGCAAGAAACATAGAATCAAGAGTATCCATTTGAAGGGTACTGGAGGATGTCCTTTGATGGAGCTTTCTCGAGCTCTATAATGGAATTGAATTTTTCTTATGAGTCTAAGTAAGATTATGCATCCACGCACTATTAGATTGGAGTTTTCATGCACCAATAATGAGGTAGAGTATGAATCTTTGACTTAGAGGATGATCCTTGCATGGGAGATGAAAATAGAACATCTAATTGTAACTAGCGACTCAGAGTTGGTCATCAATAAGGTGACTCATAGGTATAAAATAAAAAAGGAAAGACTTAAGTTGTATTTCAAAAGAGTTAATGAATTGATGGAATCTTCCAGTTCCTTCAACATTTATTTCATTCCAAGGGATAAGAATCACAAGATAGATTCACTAGCCTTGGAAACCTCATTGTCAAATCCAGATGGTACCCATAGAAAAATTCCTTTCCAAGTAGAAAGAGATTTCCGACCGTCCATGCATGATAACATTGAGTACTTGCAAGTGTTTGAGAACGATAAATAGTTGGATTTTTTTTTGTTAAATGATGATGATGATGAAGACAGTCACTCATCTGTTGTCCCCGAAGATTGTTTATATTTTGAATCTCTTTTCACAAAACATGATCATTCTAAGAATCTCCTTGAATATTTTCCAGTTTGAAAGGTACAAGAAACAAGAAAAGTCAATATTGGAACTGACAGTTCCCCGAAGTATGTCAACTTGGGAGTTGATTTCACCACTGAGGAAGCAGATCAATATTTTTCCTTATTCATAGAATACATCAATGTGTTCTCTTGGACCTATGATGATTTAAAAGCTTCTGATAAGACTATATTCCAACATGTCATTCCTTTGAGGAAAGGAGAAAATCCAGTGAAGCAAAAAATAAGGATGATGAATCTCAATTTGAAACCTCTGGTAAATATTGAATTGGAGAAATTGAAGAAGACAAGAATAATTTATCCCATTAGACATTCATACTAGATTTCAAATCCTGTAATTGTAAGAAAAAAGACTGGGGAAATCTGGATGTGTGTCAACTTCAGAGACCTTAACAAAGCAAGCATAAAAGATAACTTTCCTTTTCCTAATATGGAATTCCTTCTCTAGAAAGTTACTGGATCAACCTGCATGTCCATGTTGGATGGCGTTTCGGGATATAACCAGGTCTTGGTGGTTGAAGAAGATAGGGCGAAGACAACATTTATCACACCTTGGGAGACATATGTGTATGTTATAATTACCTTTGGTTTGAAGAACGTTGGAGCCACATTCCAGAGGGCCATGGATCATGCATTCATCAGGTTGATAGGAAAGTTTATGGAATACTGTCAAGATTACTTGACGATGTATTCAAAGAAAAGGGAGGATCATATCCATCATTTGAGAAAGGTTTTTGAAAGATGTAGATTATATGGTGTTTCTCTGAATCCAAAGAAATTCTTGTTCACTCTGACTCAAGGAAAATTGTTGGGCCATATTGTATGCAAGGAAGGGATTTACATAGATCTGGAAAGTATTAAATAAATAAATGAGCTCAACCCCCCAACATTCAAGAAGGGATTCCAATCATTTTTCGGCAATATCAATTTTGTGTGAAGATTTGTTCCTGATTATGAAAGTATCGTGAAGTTGATAATTTGTTTGTTGAAAAAGGAGAAAAGGTTCAAATGGACAATGGATACTCAATAGGTGTTCAATAATATGAAAGGATAAATCACCACTATTCATTCCCTCATTAGCCCATACTTTCAAAGATATTTCATCATCTATTCATTTTCTACAAAGACAATCATTGCATCCATTCTTACTCAAAATCATATCAAAGGAGAAGAACTCCCAATAAGTTTAACGAGAAAAAACCTACATGACTATGAGTTGAGGTATTCTGAACTGGAGAAGTAGGCCTTAGATCTTGTAAAATCAGTAGCACACTTTTGCATGTACATATTGAAATCACATGTTATTTCTTATGTTCCCTCATCACCAGTAAAGATGCTTCTTAATCAACAATTGAGAGAAGGAAAATGGGCTAATTGGTTGGAAAAGATACAAGAATATGATATCGATATTAAACCTTTAAAATATATCAAAGGACAAGGTTTATGTAAGCTCATTGTGAATGGGGATTCAGTCGATAGAATGATTTCAATTTCATTCAGGGAACCATTAGCTAATTCAGAATGGTATGGAGATATTATATTCTACTTAAGGTCTGGGCAATTTCTTGTCACCATGAACCACAAGGAGAGAAGAACATTGAAGATGAAGGTAAATCAATATGTGTTGATTGATGACATATTGTTCAGAAGAATTACGATGGTATACTATTGAGATATGTTGATGAAAATCAATCCCAAGAACTAATAAGAAAATTCCATGAGGGAATATGCGGTGGACACTTTGCACCTAGTGTAACCACCCACAAGATAATAAGAGTAGGATTCTATTGGTCATCGATTTTCAGAGACTCATATGCCACGATAAGGAAGTGTTTTTCATGTCAATAGTTTTCAGGAAAAATGAAGAGATCAACGATGCCTTTGCAGGCCATAATTGTAGAACAACCATTCTCCCAATGGGGACTTGATGTTGTCGAGCCAATTAATCTGAAGTCTAGCAAGGGGCACATATATATTCTCACATCCATAGATTACTTCATGAAATTGCCGAAATAAATGGCATTAAATAAGGTTGATGTTGAAGAGATAATTAAATTCCTCAAAGACAATATTCTGTCGAGATTTGGTTGCCCTAATAAATTTATCACAGACAATGGTTTGATTTTCATCAGGTTGAAGTTTACAGATTTTTGTGGAGAATATGGAATCATCAAATTATTATCCACAAACTAATGGCCTTGCAGAATCCACAAATAAAACACTTGTTCAAATACTGAATAAAACCAATGACGAGAATAAAAGGAATTGACATCTAAAGATGGCGGATGCATTATGGGAAAGAAAAATGACTTTGAAGGATATACCTAAGATGTCTCCATATCTATTGGTTTATGGGAAAGAATAAAAAATGTCGATTAGTCTCGAGCTCAATGTGTTGATTTATGTGGTCAATACTAAAGATATAGAAGACAGTTCTCCAATCCAAAGGAGAATCAATCAATTATTGAAGTTGGAAGAATAACAAAGCAAAGCCCTGAATCGAAATTCTTAGAAGAAGTAGAGTGTCAAAAAATATTTTGATCAGAGCACAAATGTAAATAATTTCCACAAGGGAGAGATGGTGCTACTTTGGAACAAGGCCAAGGAGAAATTGTCCATGCATACAAATTTCGAAGCACTCTGGATCAGACCATACATCGTCGAGAAGATATCTGGTTTTAACTCATATATGCTCCAAGACATGAAGGGTAAAAGACTAATGTTTCTTTTCAACGAGAAACATTTGAAAGGTTTCTTCTCTTAAGACTTTCTCATTCTCATTGTATACAATTTTTTTTCTTTTTTTCAGTTTGTATACTCTTACTCTAAATCCATAGCCCAATGGGTAGAAGCACCTGGTCATGAAAAGATCTAGATTCTTGACAATCCACAGGGGGTTATCATCCCACAGTTGGAGCCAGTTGTAGATATCAATTCTTTCTTTCAGAATTTCCCTCCCCTTCTCCATTTTCCCAATTCATTTTCTCCTTTTATTTTTCCTCTTCTATACTTACCCTAATTCCCCTTTTCTTTTTTCCCTTCTATTCTCACTTTCTAGTTTTTATACTTAGTAGTTTTTCCAAAATGGTAGGTTCATGGGTTGGAGGACTTGTGGATCCTCATCTCCATCCACACCTCTCACATCATGATTCTGACCGACTACCACATTATTTTATACTTAATCGGTTTTTGCAGCCGCGGGTTCCTGGGTTGGTGGGTTTAAAGATTTCATATCCCTTGTACTATGAACTACATTTTTTACCTGAATGATCCATGATCTACATTTTTACCATTCAATTCCCTGAGCTCCTAAGTATATCATCCCCCATATGATCAGTCCAACCGATCGCATTACAACACTTAGCCAATTCTTAACCTTTTGCAATGACGAGTTCACGGGTTTCCAAGTTCTCGAGTTCACAAAAGTCCCAAATGCTATTTTCTTTCGTCCATATCTACCACCTTCTCATTATTCCTAAGATGCATTTATTATGGTTTAATGCTAATAACTCATCATGAAGGCCCCGTAAATATTTTCATTAATAAGTGAAGGGATCGAGGAATTTCCTTATTAAACCAAATTAAAGCATGATTTGTGGAAGATTATATATTATCTCTCAAGCACTGATTTCAAATATTATCTAGATCAAAAGAATGCTCTCGTCAAATTATGGAAGAAACAACTCGATAGCAATTCTGTGGAGATACTTTAAAAAAATTTGGACGAGAAGACCAAAATTTTCAGTGGTCTAGAGAATACTCTTATTATTCATCCCCTTCTACTCAAAAGGAAGTAGTTTGGGCGTCCGAAATTGCTCGTGAAGGTTTTGTTCTCGAAGATTTTGACTGCAAGGAATTGGTTTCCTGGTGCACCGAGAAATATATACCAAGCCAGTGGATGATTCAACTCTAGGACCATTCTCCTGTCATTCTTTCGCCTCAAGTATTTTGTAAAATGTTGAAATTCCCAAAGCCGACACTCACCTTCGAAAGTGAAGATTGCAAGGAATTATTGAAAAGAAATGACGACCTGGATATCTTAAATGAATTCTTGGAGAATCCCATGACCATCCTTGAAGATATTACCATATTGAAGGTTATCCTTTTCAAAAACCCGTTTCGAGAAATCGCCTAGTTATTTACCAGAGTTACGGGCCAAGAAAATATTGTCAGTGTTTCTCGTATGATTCTTTGCATCTTATACTTTATTGTCAAGAAGCAAGACATTTTTTATTGGGGGAAGTTGATTTCCATTGAAATCTCTTCCCAATTGTCTCAATATAAAAAGGATAAGAAAATCTTTATGTATTCTATTTTGGTTTTCGCGATAGCACATTGCTGTC
Source organism: Picea sitchensis (assembly GCA_010110895.2). NCBI lineage: Eukaryota > Viridiplantae > Streptophyta > Pinopsida > Pinales > Pinaceae > Picea > Picea sitchensis. The sequence goes on along the minus strand of SNQJ01S0008839.1, from coordinate 189,675 downwards.
AGTTTCCTAAATTGTCTATATGCAAGAAAGTGAATTGTGAATTTGACCCTATGACCTTTTTGTACCAAGCGTTATGGAGGCACAAAGCTTCCCTGCATTTTTATGAAGTTTTCAACGACTTTGTCTCGGTTCTTAAAGAGTTTTTGTTTGGACGAGATACCCCAAGAATATTTTCTTGAGCTAGTAAATTCTTGGATAGAAAGGGAACTTTGGAACAAATGGATAATTACAATGTCATCATGATTTTCGGCTCCAAGGAAAATCCTTCCTTTCTACCATGCCATATATCGGACAGAATGTTTGTTACAAAATTTGCAAGGAAATATAACATTTGGCCACACATTTTTCATGAAAAATGAAAAAATCAATTCATTCCTTTGCCTTGGAAAGTTGGGGATTTTGTATTCAGAAGTATGAAAAAAATTGATGAATTTGGAAACCACTTCCACAACTTGAATCTCAAGTATGTTGAAAAGATCAGAAGGTTTGACCCAAACGAAATATTTTTGGAACATATGTTAATGGTGGGTTTTAGCAATTCATTTATCCACGTTGTTCTAGGATAAGAAGAAGATAATCATCGGCAAAACCCTACCCACACTAATGGTGACTTAGAGACGGTACTCAGTACAAATGAACTATACAAACATAGAGGAAAAGGTCCCAACGAGAAGAGTGCCCAGTCCCCAACTGTCAATCATAATAATAGAACACCTCGGAGTAGTGATCCATCATCCCACCCATCTAAGAAGGTAATCAACAATAGTTTAGGTGGAGGAGGAGATAAAAACCCCCTCCAAGAAAAAATGAAATCTCACATAAACTTCCTCTGAGGAAGAAGAGAAATAATATTGTACAATAGGAAGAATAACATCGCGTCAAAAATGAAATCAATATCATTTCCCTAGAAGATATGGAGCTCGAGGCTGACATTGAGAGATGTTTCCCAAAATTAATTAGCTAGGAGGAGAGGCTCATCAAAATCAGTCGTTGGAAATTGTTGAAAATGAGATATTTGATGAAGAAGAATCATTTGTGTTTCAAAGCCTTGTTGTTGACAACGGGTCTAAAAAATTAATTATCGAGAAGAGTGATGTGAATAATAAAAATGGGAAATATCGTTCAGTGGTTAACCTAAGAAATATGCAGCCTTCCCAAATTTGCATAATTCATAAAGAAATTGGCAATGCATTAGAAAATTCCATTCGTGGTCTCGAAGCAGAAACTATAAAGTTAAAGGAAAGGATTAAGGAACTTGAAGAGACTTTGATGCCTCTTCCACTCCTTTCCATCCATTTGGAAATTGTCAGACCCACCATGCCCACAGCCAAAATAAAAGGATTCTCAAGCTTACTCACATTAGTCAGGAGCTATGTGGAAAATAATATCAAGAAAATAATGGAACTAATTACAGAAGCTTGGGAAATTTCAAAAAGCATGATTTATTTTGGCTCGAGGGCGCATGCCTTCCTTGAATATCTATAGGTCGACCTAAAAAAGGAAGAAGGTTTCTACCTTGATGTCATGGTACCATTTGGTATTAAATTTTCCAACATGTTAGAGTTAAAGAGAAGAGAGGAGGGCATTCCCGCTCCAAGTCGGACCAAGTAGTTGAATGCCTGTTGGAAAGAAAAAATAAAGAACTTGAACAACATCCTTTAGGCGTGCAACCGGGCCATAAAAATGAGAGAAGAGATATTCAAAAGACTCGGGGAGGTGGACCTAGTCAAAAGCACTAATGATGTCTAAGATCCCAATTTTATCCTCAAATTGTTGTTCCTAACAAAACAACATTTCGATGAGCAAGTTGAGATTTTTAAAGGTGAAGTTGAGTTGTCATGCAGGCCCATTAAAAATTCATATGAATGATATTTTAATTGTTGGATAACTGAGAGGGGGGGTGAATCAGTGATAGCGTAATTATAATCCTTTTTCTTCAAATGTTATATCAATGTAGAATTATTATCCAATAATGAGAAGTAAGAAATAAACAATCACACACATACACAGTACACCAGTGTTTTACGTGGAAACCCAAATCGGGAGAAAACCACGGAATGTTTTTTCTTATATGTCTTGAAGAATTACATTCATTGGAAGCTGCAACTGGAAGGAGGCTCCAACCCTCTAGTTTCTCAGGCTACAACCTGAGGGAAGATCCAACTCCCCAATTCTCTGGCTACAACCAGAAGGAGGCTACAA
>SNQJ01S0008839.1:161473-178050 GCA_010110895.2 Picea sitchensis | reverse complement strand
ACTTCTCCTCCTACTGATCCACCACAATAAGTTTGTTGTGTGAATTAATTTGGCTATGTACATATTTGTAAATAGGTGTGTCATTAGATAGAAATTTTCGTGTTACTAACAAAAACAAAAATATGATTGTGTTCTCATGTAGACAAATGCATAAGGAGGACATCTTTCAAATGTAGGTCTATTCCTTTATCCAGCCCTGGTAGATCATTTATGGAAAATGAGATAAATGGAGTTTTCTTTAAGATTTTCAGACTCCTAAAAATTGAAAACACTGGTGAGCAGGAACTAGCCCAGGCTCGAGAAAAAATCATGGGACAGCAGATGGAGTTTTGTTTAATTTTTTCAGACTCCTAAAAGTTCAAAATACCAACGAGCAGGAATTGGCCTGGGCTCGAGAAAAATCCATGGGACAGTAGATGGAGTTTTCTTTAATTTTTTCAGACTCCTTAAAACTGAAAACACCGACGAGCATTAACTAATATGGGCTCGAGAAAAATCCACAGAATAGTAGTAGTTAGGGTTATTTTTATAATAAAATGGAAGTGGCAATAGAAACAGTAATCAGCTTGGTTCCAAAAAAAAAAGAATTATAAATCTCAACATGAGGTTGTCCAGCTACAGAGTATCTTCTTGTTACAGATCTTGGAGCCCAGTAATTGAATTCTTTTGCCTCATTTTCTGACACTTCCACTGCAATTTCAGATTTTTTGTACCAGGTGTTGTTTTTTGTTGTACCTATATGGTCCTTCAGTAGAATAAAATCACATGTTCTCTTCCATAGCAGCAGAAAATGCCATCAATTTCTACAAAATCCAGCCTACAAAGTTCCAGTCTATAGAATACACCACCAGGTACCTTATCCAATTCTCATTGAGTATCCGAATAAAATTTTGTGGTGATCCGGTACTGGATAACATATATGGGTTGTTCCAGTACTGCAACAGTACTCCCCTTTGTGCTCATTTGGTACTGAGGGAGAAGGCATGTGTTGTTCCAGTACTGCAAATATTCTCTTTGTGTTCATTTGGTACTAGGAAAGTCTCTATGTTGTTCTGGTACTGCAACAATATTCACCTCTTTGTTCATTTGATACTGAGGGAGAAGGCATGTGTTGGTCTGGTACTACAACAATTTTCTACAGTGGTCCAGTACTAAGCAGTGGTCTAGTACTAAGTTGTGATCTGGTACTGGTGATGAAGTATTGGTAATTCTTATTCTATATTCAAAGGTTATTTCTGCTTGATACAAATGTTTCAGGTAATAAGAGGTATAAGCACACTATTTTATCATGTTTTATTAAAGAATCATACTAATTGTGTACTAGATGTGTGGTTACTCTCATGCATCCTCCTTTCCTCAATTATTTCATGTTCCCTTCCATGAACTTCTGCAAGTCCTCGTATATATTTCATGCTATAGAAATCATTCATATGAACTCGAAGCCTTTGATGGGATGGTCATAATATGTTGAGAATATGAGGTAATTATACCTTTAACAGGACCAATTCCATTCTCAAACACTCTGGTTAAAAAATTTTGTTCATATGGTGAAGAAACATCATAGTGCCATGATCCAACATCACATTGTGTGAGTGATTTATTTAAACCACATCTTAATGCATGCCAAACCATGATTCCTTTCCAGTCACGATGGCGTCATACGGTTGCATACTTGTGAATTTCAGTCACACTGACCACATCTCCTGTAATCATTTCCCAACATTACCATGAACACAATCTGACGCAAACCTCCATACAATCCTTTAAGTTGTTCATGGATACGACTTATCTTACCTTTCCATCATTACCATGGATTTGACCGTTGTAATCTGAATTCTAACTTATAAACTCTCCTTTGGATGGCTTCGCCATCCAGATGAGTGTTATTTACCCATTTTGTTTGTCATACCATATCCATTCACGCTAATATTTGTCCCTTCATACCATTTTCATACTCTATCCCCTTCTGGTACTCCATCGTTTGCTACTCTGTTCCAGTACTAAACCCTTGTTCTTTGTTTCGTTGCCTCATACGCTATGAGAATTGATTTTAAGTCAGCACGGGGGTTGATAGACATGAACCAGAGTTCCAATTATATAGGGAGACACGGGAATACCAAGTTTGCAAAGGAAAAATTGAGTAGGTCGACTGGGTTCCGTTTTTGGAAAAATTCAAAGGTTATCACGAAGGGGTATCTCTTGTTTTTTCTCAGACCTATGACAACGAGAGTGTCTAGTTTGGGGAGATGAAATTTTCAATTACATAGGCCAACATAGAGGAAGCTACAGGATTTCCTTCCTATGGAGAGAAACATTTTAAGGGGGTAATCGTTGACAAAAATCTTTGTCAGAAGTTTCTAAGGCCAGAGCATCAAGATCCTGACTGGACCAAAGGTATTTCCCATAGCTGTATTAAGGAAGAGTACCGGACAATTCTCATCATCCTGCAGAGGTTTCTCACTTGTGAAGGGAGGTATATCGTGACCTTATTATATCATTTAAAACTTTTTTTTTCATTTTGAAGGGGGGCCTCAAATTGTCTTTCCCCATTTCCTCTAGATGAGTCTAAACAAAATGGTGAGAGGAGTTAAATCGACATCTAAGAAACTTGAAACTAGTACCCATCATCATGGCTTAATGAAATTATTAGTTGTCCATGCATTGAGAAAAAAAGGCAGTAGTTGGAAACAACTCCTTCAACAAAAAATTTCTCAAGAGGGAGTTTCTAAATCTATAGAAGAACATGAAACAAAGGCATGTAGTGAGGGGTCCAGTAGAAATAGAAAGGAAAGGAAAAGTAAAGGGAAGAAGTTAGGGGATGAAGAATTTGTTGTTACACCTAGTTCATCCCAACTTGTTGATAGATTGGACAAGGATAAGTCTATTATGATAGAGGATCCTACTGCATCCAAGAAAAAGAGGACCTCCGTGTCTCAGAAGTCAAGTCCAACCATGATCCCTAAAACTAAAAGGAAGCAAAGAAAGAACTCTGGAAAAGGTGAACGCTTAGATAGTGCTCCTGAGGAAACTATTGAATTATCACCGGATCCAATTAGAAAGTTAGAGAGGGCCCATGAACTAAATATTTGGAGCAGGAGAAAGTTTCAAAAGAAGGATGTGCCAGAAGAACAAATCCCAGAGGCCACTACATCTAGGAAGGAGAGGTCCTCCCAATCTAAGGAACCAAGTCCAACCTCGATCCCTAAAATTCAATTTCCACGAAGTGAGAGGACAAAAAAGATGAAATATGGTCAAAACAAAGTTTCATATGGTGCCCTTGAGGCAACTATTGAGTTTCCTAAAGAGACAGTTAGTGAGTTGGAGAAGACCCCTGAAGAAACTATTGTGTTTCCTAAAGAGTCGGTTAGTAAGTTGGATAAGACTCCTGAAGTGAAAAGTGGAAGTAGAGGGAAGCTTAAAACAATGAAGGTACAAAAGAAGCAAATCCTAGATCCTACACCTCAGTCCTCCAGAGTGAAAAATAGGATTATTCAGCAAGAACAAACTCCAGAACCTACACCTCAGTCCTCTAAGGTGAAAAAAAAAATTGTACAGGAGAAATAGGTCATAATACCTACATATGCTACTAAAACAAAGAATTTAAAGTTGTTTGAAGAAACTTCCACTCCTGTCGGTAAACCTGAGGAAGCCTCACATCCTGTATGAAGAACTACAAGAATCATGGATAAACAAATAATAGCTTCATATGTGCCTTCTTTTCCAAAGGCGCCTATTGATATTTTGACTTCTCCAAAGAAGGAAAGTTTCTATGGAGCAATGATTAGTGAGAACGAAGGGTTAGTAACAAAGACCTTAAGAGGTTTAAGGAAGGAGGTGGAAGTTAGAGGGGAGGTAACTGAGAAAAAAACCATATCTAATCCTGTCAGTTCCTTGAGCAAGCAGTAGTTGGTATTGAAGGTTGGGAAAATTACAAAACAGAATGAGAAGTTAAAAAAAGAGGCTACAGAGTATCAAGTTTTGGATAAGCACATTAAGGCAGAGAATGCACAATTGAAAGAATATAACTGAAGGTTACAAGATGCGCAAGAAGAAGTCTTTGATAACTTAACAAAGTTCTCCATTCGATCCAGTACACCAAAGTGATTAAGAAGAAGCTTAGGAGTGAGGCCTCTGGTTTCAATATTCTACAGCCAAACAAATGATGTTCAGACAGGATGGAAGACAGTTTCATTTTTGCAAAATTTTGAGTACCGGTTTTGAAATTTTTGCGTGAGGACATGCAATGACTTAAGCATGGGGGAAATGTTGGGTCTCCATTTTGACACCCCTATTACCTCGTATTATCTTCTATCTTGGTCAATTTTACCTCTGAAATATGCATATGTTGTCTATTTCTTCCACAAACCTACCTTGTGACCTTATTCATATGCATAATGAGGTAACCCATGTTAAAAACATGATTTGTTTGGTTTCTTAATTAATTGGGACTAAATGATTGATTATTTATGCTTCTAATTACTTTGGTTACTATTAAGCAGCTTTCATGACAAGCATTACCTCATCTGGTACTCATCTTCGGGAGTCGTCTGGTACTTCTTGTTGGATCATATTGTCATTGATGCCAAAGGTTTAATTAATTGATGTCAAAGGATTGATGTCAAGTGATTAATTGATGCCAAAGGATGATTGATTGATTGATGTCAAGGAATTGATTGATGCCTAAGGATGATTGAATGATGTCAAAGGTCAAAGGTTTGATTTCAAATATATTGATGAAGTATGTATTTTCCTTGATGTGAATGGATTGATTTCAAGTAGAATCATAGTCATATGATGTCATTGATATGATGCATATATGAATATGGATCAATTATTTGTCATTGATACATGATTCATAGATGAATATGGATCGATGAGGTTTCATTGTTATATGATGCATATTTTGTTTGATGTCAAGATGACTCATTATTGTCTTGCCACGGTCGATAAGGTGTACAAATGGATGAACTCCAAAGTGGTTCCATTATGCTGAAAGCCCTCATGGGAACACGCTTTATGGTTGAGTTATCCTTGAAGTATGGTTGGAGAACCCATGCTTAAATGTGGAATAATAAGATGAAGATCAGTGAATTTTCCAGTGGAACTATCCTAGATGGATATTTCTTGTCATACCATTTCCGATGGTATGTGGAATGTCACATAACTCCTCATGGTTATAGATTTATAGCCTTACAAAGTTGGAGGACCCTCATATGTAGGCTTGAAGCCCCAAAAGGTCATAGAAGTCAAAGAGGTTGAAAAGAAGGAGGATTATTTAAATAATAAAGTGAGGTGACAAAATCAAGAAGGATTATTTAAATAATAAAGTTAAGTGACAAAATCAAAGAAGAATATTTAAATGATAAAGTGAAGTGACAAAGTCAAGGAGGATTATTTAAATAATAAAGTGAAGTGAAAAAATCAAAGAAGATTATAAAGAAAAGTAACAAAGTCAAGAAGAAATATTTAAATGATAAATAAATGGAGAACTTTCTAATTATGGAAAGTGGTTAACCCTAAAAATGAGAAAAATAGGTTAAGTGACCTAGAAATAGGTTAAGTGACCTAGAAATGGGTTAAGTGGCCTAGAAGTGGGTTAAGTGACCTAGAATATGCTTATAAGGAAGCTACTTGGAAAGTATAAATAAGAGGCAAGGGTATCTTGTGTAAATGTATCTCTTGAGCATGTATTGAAGATCTATTAGAGAGAGGATACCTGTAGGATCTCATGGACACATCAAAGTTTCGGTAAGTCTAAGATCATGATGGCAAAAGACTCAAAAGTTCAAAAACCCTAGTTTTTGAGGTATACACAGGCTGCAGTGAGCCAAGTCACGTACATATGCGGGTTGAATGAGGCCAGGGCATGTACAATGGATGAATTCATGAAGACTTGTGTGTGAGCTAGTGCCAGACTCTTGAAGACTGAAGCAGGTTCCATATCTACATTCTATGGACTCATATCTACCATAGAAACTCTGGTATGGTTACATTGTTGTCTTGATGGATACTCTTGCTTGTTGTGTAGTGAATGCTTAAGGAATTCTTGGTATGGTTGTTGTGATGTGGTTTGTGTTAGTTGATAGAGTGAGCAACATTCTTATGATTCAGTACTGATATGATTTCCATAATATGTTGATTTCTTATACATGATTGAGTAGCATTCATATTGTATGGTTGAGGAACATGAGTAAGTTTTTGGAGAGATTGGATGTGTTGGGACTGGTTATGGGTCAAATTGGGCAGTGAAAGATAGAAGAGAATATGATTAAAGGTTGCAGAGGATTTGAGTTGATATTGAAGAGAAAACCCTAAGTAACTCATATGTGATACACAGGTTGTAGTACAGACTGGCCGCATACATACACAATATGTACTACTGGTAGGGAGCGTACATACCTGTGTTGCACTACTGACAGGTCACGTACCTATGACAGAATGATATATGTTAAGGATTGTTGCCTCATATCAGTTGGTGTTGAGGGTGTAAGTTTAGTCTTGCATTATAGAGCTGGTTCTCTTGTAGAGTTATACTATATTTAGTTGTTGTCGATAACCCAAGGATTGTAGTTCGTAATAAAAATAAAATTGTACATCCATCTTGTGTTCCTTGTGTTCCTTGTGGTGATGATTTTTTGATGATATATTTATGATATATGTTCACATTTAACTTATTATAAATGACGGAAAAAAGTAATGAGTAAATGGTGATTTCTAACATATGAGTTTTGTGAAGAGGAAGTTTTGGAAAAAAGAGCCCTACACTGTTCAACCCCCCCTCTCAGTGTAGTCGGTGTGTCCAACAATTGGTATCAGAGAAGGCCTTCACTATAAGCCTTAACAAGATTAGAGGAGATACATAGACACACAAATGGATGATGAAGTTCCAATCCTTGATGAGGAAAACTATTCTACTTGGACAATAGAAATGAGAGTACATTTGAAAGAGATGGGAGTGAGTATTTGGAAGGCAGCCATTGGTGGATCAGTTTCCTTGAAGAACAAGTCAAAGTTTGCAGCTCAAAGGGAAGGAAAGAAGAATGATGCATTGGCTCTCAAGACCAATCTTAGTGGAATCTAAAATACTATCAAAGATAGCATGGGACAATCCACCACCACCAAGGATCTATGGCTAAAGATAGAGGGGACATACCAAAGAAAGAAGGATGATATTGAAAAAAACTCCATCAAGAAAAATGAAAGTAAAGAATATCCAAAATCTCTTGTTTGCATTATTTCTAAATATGATGATGTTGGCAAAAAGGAAGGTCTTAAAGACATTTCAAATGAAAGAAAAGAATCATGTGATGATGTTGAAGACATTTCAAATGAAGATGTTGACAAAAAGGAAGATCTTGAAGACATTTCAAATGAAGGTAAAGAATCTCCACAAATCCTTGATTGCAATAATTCTAAATGTGATGATGTTGAATATTTTTGTACAAGTGAAGAACAAAATCTAGAAATAGTTTGTATAGAATCAATTGATTGTTATCCTATGGAAGAAGTAGAAGATAACCTATTGAAGCTTAAAGAGAAAGTTGAAAGGGGTCTATATGAATATAACAATGATCACTATTATATAGACTATAGCTATCTTTCGGATAACACTAAAAAGTTTATTAAGAAGAGTCAAAGTCACATCTTGAAGTTAAGGGAAAATCTCAAAGAAAAAGAAGAGAGTAATAAGACACAATTAGAAGAAAAGGAAGAAGAGATCACAAAACTAAAGAATGAAAAGGAATATAAGAAGGTAGATGATGAGATTAGAAAAGTATTGAAATTATTTTCCATCTCAAGACCCAAATTGAAGAATCCAAAAGGGTAGAGGAACTATTGAAGAATCAAGTAAATGAAAAGGAAGATTTGTGTTATAAGTTAGAAGCTGAAGTTGTTGATCTTAGAAAGAAAGTAGAGAAGTCAAACAAATTCTTGAATAGCTCACAAATCTTGAATGAGATATTGGAAAGTCAAAGATCACCAAATGATAAATCAGGTCTTGGATACAAGAGAGAAGCTACACATGCTGAAGCAAGAACCTAAAAGAAGCATGAGGAAAGCCCCTCACTCTCAAAGGATGAAGAAAATGTTGCAAATCAACCATTTACACAATGCAAGGAAAATTTCAAAATAAAAAATCAAGGAAGACATCAAGAAGTCATCTTTACACCTCAAAAGGGATGGACACCAAAGAAAAGGTATCAAAGTGTTCTTCGTGGTCAATGTTATTCATGTAATGAATATGGTCACAAAGCTTTGGAATGCATATCTTATGCAAGGATAAATAATGGAATATTTCATAACACCATAAGGTGTTGGATATGTGATCAAGTAGGACACATTGTTGTTCATTGTCACATTATGACATGCTACAGCTGTAGTGGATTTCGTCACAAATCTCAGGATTGTTGGAACACAAGAAGAAATTCCATGATGAGGACTTCATATACCATGACTAGAAAAATGAATGAAGTAAGGAAGGGATACATATTTTAAAATATGGAAGCTCAGAACTCAAGTTCTAAGAATCAAGGACACCTTCAAAAGTGGGTGAAGAAGACTGAACAACAAGAGTATAATGGAAGCCTTAAGGGTAGCTCAAGTGTGTCATCTACTGAATAATACGTGGGTGACAGTGGTAACAATTGCATACATATGCAGGCTGACCTATAATAGGTCATGTACATACATGAGTTGTCTGTGCAACAGGCCGCATATATGTGGGAAAGCCTTGGGAAAAAGGCTATGCACATGGGTTGCAGCTTGATGTGATGGTATAACTCTATGTTGCAGGGTATGACATAGTTTTTTGTAGGTTCTGACATTGTTTGTTGCAGGTTTTCATGATTACATATTGGATTATGTATGGTTATGATATAAAATGAAAGGCTATCTTGGATGCATGGCACTAACCCATGAGTATGGATTGAGGGATTTTCTATTGAAGAACAATGCTAGTTATGATAGTGAAGTTATGGTACTTTGGTTATGTGATATATCTTGATGATGATAGCTAGAGATATCATTAATATATTGAAGCACACTACTAGTACATGTATTGTTGGATGCTTAGTATTTTCCATAGTGAATGGAGGATTGAGGTTGATCTGTTGGGGTACATGGCTGATACAAATTTGAGTTTCATTGATCTATCTTATGATGTATTAGTAGAATCATATGTGATGGATATCTTGGTACATGAATTTGGCATATGGATGGACTACATATTGGAACATGTAGTTGGTGAGTTGATGAAGTGATCATATTGTACATCATTGATGAGTCATAAATTGATATATAGTTGATGCATGATCGGTATACTCCTAGTACATTGGTAGAGGCACTTGCTAGCAGTTTGATTAGCACATGTTTTATGGTGGATTTCGCATACATGGATGAGGATTCATCTTGTTGTGGTATTGGTGCATGGTTGATAAACTTGCTTGGTACAAGTAGTGACACATGTTGATGTACATGTTTGGTACATTCATAGATGATATATGTTTGGATGTTAGTACTTGGCTAAAAGTACACCATTGGTATTACTTGATTAGCACATACATTGGTACATGATTTATTGGATGATATAAGACACTTGATTGATTGAGATACATGATTGTGATACTTGGTTTATGGTGGAGACATATCATGAGTGATATGACACATGGTTGGAATATTGGTAGATGCACATGGTTGCCATGTTGGTAGAGGTATATGGTTGATACACTCCATTGATGATATCTCATGGAATATTCTATGGTATTGATGTACATGGTTCATGTACATGGGTGTTGTGCATGGTTGGAACACAATTTGGTACATGATGTACTTGGTTGATGTTTTATCTATTTCATTGTTGACATATATTTTTCTTTGTGATGTATGGTATGGCATGAGTTGATGCATGGACAGGTCCAAGGATCGTCATAGAAAGAGCGGTTGATCTATGATGTTGAGTAGTAGAATATTGCAGTGGTAGCATATTTTTCATATTGCAGAGAAGATAGGGGGATACATACCCATAGGGGGGGTCATTATTCTTCCCATGATTCCATGAGGAGATATTTATCAAATGCACACTTGGTAAAATAGCCCTATTCTTGAAGAACAGGCACATAGGCATAATTTCAGGGGGAGCATGAGTGATGTATCTTCAGCATTACATCAAAGTGAGATTCCTTGTTCAAAAGGGGAGAGATTATTCAAAGGAAGATCAAAGTCATTCAAATAGGGGGATCATCCCCAAGGAGAGTTCAAGAAAGGGGAGCAGCCCCAAGGGGAGAATGACCATTTTCCATTGATGTCAAAGGGGGAGAGATAGTCACATTGATGTGATTGATGATTATTGATGTAGAGAAATGCCTTGTCTACATGTTGATATCAATGATTAGTGGTGACATCAATGTTGGTATTTCCATCAATGCCAAAGGGGGATATTGTTGGATCATGTTATCATTGATGCCAAAGGATTAATTAATTGATGTCAAGTGATTGATTGATGCCAAAGGATGATTGATTGATTGATGTCAAGGAATTTATTGATGCCTAAGGATGATTCAAAGATGTCAAAGGTCAAAGGTTTGATGTCAAATATATTGATGGAGTATGTATTGTCCTTGATGTGAATGGATTGATGTCAAGTGGAATCATAGTAATATGATGTGATTGATATTATTCATAGATGAATATGGATCAATGATTTTTCATTGATACATGATGCATAGATGAATATGGATCGATATGGTTTCATTGGTATATGATGCATAGTTTGTTTCATGTAAAGATGACTCATTATTGTCTTGTCATGGTTGATAAGGTGTACAAATGGATGAACTACAAAGTGGTCCCCTTATGGTGAAATGTAACATACCCAGCCACCCACAGGTTGGGGCATGCTACCTTCAATCCCACCTTTCAACTTATTTCTCTTACCGATACCTTATTTAATAATAAGAATGCATAAGATACAATATTTAGCAACATGCACAACAATATCCAGCAAGCATGCATAATCTAAGATTTAGTTAAACGATAATTAAAATACACAACGGAAAATACATTCATATACATGTAAATGATACCATAACATAGAGAACTTATCTTTATGAAATGTGACACCAACTAGCTGCAGAAAAAGGACGTTCCACCCAACCGTAGACACTATTGTTCCAAATCTCAACAGCAGCGTCACCCCTGAGCCAGGGCTATGAATCCACAAGGACGATTCTAGAGTGTACTTGGGTTCCCAAACCAGTCCACTCTCAAGATTTCACAGGTTTCCCAACGCCCACAACAATCCAAGTACCCATCTATCTTGTACCTAGATTGTACCTCCCCAAGAGAATGGACCTCCACTCTTCTCTGCCATGCAGTCCCTCTCCTTTATTTTTGGGCCTCCAGCACATCTGGTCCAGAATCTCAAAGATGGAACTCTTAGGACTCGCAGTTGTGAGAAAAATGGGGCATAGGCCAACGTATCTTAGACATGTAGGCCTCAAGTCACGGTTGGATCACATGAGCGACCACTACAACCAACTATCCCATGGCTAATTATTCATCCATTCAGTTCATTTTCCCAATCCAAGACGTGGATGAGGATTGATCAACTAATGGGTAAGGAGGTGCATGAAAGTGCGTGAAGGAAAAGAGTGAATTGTACAAGAAATCAACGAACAAGCCATCAGTTGAACCCCCCCTTCATACCAGAGGCGGGTTTAAGTAACTTTGTGGGAAATCAAGAACCTACTGGCCTTCCCCAATAAGCTCACGTAATTGATCCCCTCCCTTAGGAAAAATGGGTAATTAACATAGGAATAAAACTTAGCCCCTCAAGCCCCCTCTCTTGTGGAATCATAGCCCCCTATAACTCTAGTCCTTGTCTGTCTAGAAGCCATCCATGTATTTATTATTAATAATGATAGAAAACATTACATGTCTTTGGCACACTAGCCTTTTAATAATTGTTTGGTCACCCTGGCCTCTCAGCATTTTCACAATACATTATTTAAAAATGGGGGTTCAAAACCTGAGGTGTTACATCCCCTCCCCCTTATTTTGGCACTGTCCTCAATGCATATACAAAATAGATATCAAAATCTAAAATTTATTCAAAAAGTTGTGGGTACTCTACCCACATGGAATCTTCAAGCTCCCAAGTAGCATCTTCAGGACCGTAGCAGGTCCACTGGACTTTTACCAGCTCTATAACTCGATTCCGGAGCATTTTGATTTTTTTGTCCAATACCCACACTAGTTGAATCTGAAAATATCCCTTTGTCTCTACCTGAATCAGATGCCAATCAATAACATGGTTAGGGTCATGTACATATTTCTTTAGTAAATATACATGAAATACATTATGGACATTCATGGAAGCATGCAATGCAAGCATGTATGCAACTTTCCCTATTTTGTCCAATATTTCAAATGGACCACAAAATTTGGCTGCCAGCTTTGTACAACTACCCAATTTCAATGATATTTTCTTGGGATTCACTTTCAAAAGTACATGCTCCCCTACTTTAAATTCTCTAGCTGTCATATTCTTGTCTGCATAAAATTTATGTCTATCCTGAGTTGCCTTTAAATTTTGCATGATCTTAACCACCTGGTCTTCCATGTCCTTGAGAAACTCCGACCCAAGTACCACTCTATCTACTGGGTTGTCCCAGCTTACTGGAGTATCGCATTTCCTACCATACAAGGCTTCAAATGGGCTCATTCTTAATGAATCTTGATACCCATTATTATATGCAAACTCAAACAAGTGTAAGTAATATTCCCACTTAGATGGATTATCCATCACATACATTCTCATCATATCTTCAATTATTCAATTGACTCTCTCTGTTTTCCCATCTGTCTGGGGATGATATCTTGTGATAAAGTTTAGATTTGTGCCAAATAATTTAAACAATCCCCTCCAGGAATTGGAGGTAAACTTCGTATCTCTGTCTGAGACAATTGTCCTAGGTATCCCATGAAACCTAGCAATTTCCTTCATGAAATTTTTTGCAATATTAGCCATTGTATGTGTTGTCTTCACAGGCACAAAATTAGTAGCCTTTGTTAATTTTTCAACCACCACCATGATTGAATCATGTTTCTTATTCGTTCTGGGTACTCTTGTGATGAAATCCATGGTGATGACTTCCTATTTCTTCTCTAGAATTGGCAATGTTTGCAACAAACCCGTTGGGTGCCTATGCTCATCCTTCACCTTCTAACATTCCATACATCAAGAGATGTAATCGGCAACATCCTTCTTCATTCATGGCCAAAAGAACTGGCTTCTTATTACTGTAATTGTTTTCTGGTAACTGAGATGTCCTGCATAAGAGACATCATGCATTTCCTTCAGTACCAAATTCCTTAGTTCTCCAAAACTAGGGACATAGATTCTATTTTTATGCATGAGTAATCTGTCTTCCTTTATCTCATACTCCTTTATTTTTTGTTGTACATCTCCTTGTTCTAAGCTTTCCTTTACCTGTAGGTAATGTTGGTTTGTAACAAGACCATCTCAAAATTTTCTCTTTGAGTTTGGTTGATGCATACTGACAGCAGTAGCATGCATGATATGCACTCTTCTACTAAGTGCATCAGCAACTTTATTCTCCTTTCCCTTGATATGCTTGATATCAAAGTCATATTCACTTGAAAATTCCATCCATATTGTTTGCCTGGCATTCAAGGTTGGTTGCTCAAAAATATACTTCAGGCCAATGTGGTCTGACCTTAATTCGAATTTCTTCCCCATGAGATAATGCCTTCACATCCTCAAGGCATGAACAATGGCAGCAAGTTCCAATTCATGTGTGGCATAGTTCCTCTCATGTTTCTTAAGATTTTTGGACTCATATCCAATGACATGTCCATTTTGCGTGAGGACTCCCCCAAGTCCTTCCTTACATGCATATGTACATACCACAAAAATTTCATTTGGGTCAGCAATCTTTAACACATGTGCATTAGTAAGTAATTCCTTCAACAGATTAAAATTATTTTCACACTTGAGTGTCCATTCAAATTTAGTTCCCTTATTTTGCAAAGAAGTGATGGGATAAGATATCTTAGAGAACCATACTATGAACCTTCTATAGTAGCCATCTAATCCCATAAAAGATATGACGTCTGACACATTTATTGGTGTTGGCCATCTTCTAATGGCTTCGATCTTCTATGGATCTACTAATATTCCCTGCTCTGAAATAATGTGTTCCAAGTAATGGATATTCTTTTGATAAAAATAACACTTACTCAACTTGGCATGCAACTGATGTTCTCTCAGTACTTGCAACACTAGTCTTAAGCGATGCCCATGCTCCTCTTCAGACTTAGAATAGATAAGTATGTCATCGAGGAATGCTATGAAAAACTTATCCAAATAATTTATGAATATGTCATTCATTAAGAACATGAAGCAGCTAGCACATTGGTCAGTCCAAATGGCACCACTACAAACTCATAATGCCCATACATGGTCCTAAAGGTTGTCTTATGAATGTATTCTTCCTTGATTCTTACCTGATGGTATCCTACCCTCAGGTCGATCTTTGAGAATATATTTTCTCCTCTTAGTTGATCAAAGAGGTCATCAATTCTAGGTAGAGGATACTTGTTCTTTATAGTGTACTTGTTCATTTGTCGGAAGTCAATACATAGCCTCAAGATTCCACCCTTCTTTTTGAAAAAAAGTACTGGTGCTCCCCAAGGTGAAACACTTGGACGTATGTAAACTTTCTTCAACAATTCCTCCAACTGCATTTGTAATTCTTTTAACTTTAGTGTTCTCATTATGTAAGGTTTTTTTGACACCGAGGCAGCTCCTGGAACTAAATCAATTGAGAAATTTATCTCCCTCCTTGGTGGAAATCCTAGTATTTCTTGGAATACATCTTCAAATTCCTGTAGTACCGAGAAATCTTCGAGGCTTGGCCCTTTTGTATTATTTGGCTCTTCCACATGAGCTGTATACAATTGAAATCCTTTCCTAAAACATCTTTTTAGTTGTAAGGCTGAAATATCCCTTATAGCGAAGGGTCTTGGAACTCCTTTCATAGTGCTTTGTTTTCCACTTCCATCAAGACATGTAAATGTCTTGTTATGAAAATCTAGGACATCATGATGCTTGTCCAACCAATCCATTCCAATCAGAATATCATAAGAACCAATGGTATGATATTTACATCAATACTATTATTCACGCCATTAATACTTATGGAACAACTTCTGACCATGTCATGGATTCTTCTTTTGGTTCTAGTGGCTAACTGAACCAAACTTGATTTTCCAAGTTTACTTTTCTCCAAATGTAATCTATCCACTATCTTAGGATCAATGTAACAATGACTTGATCCTGAATCAATCAAAATAGAAACATGTTGATTTATGATCTTACTTTCTACCTTGATCATATTGGACTGGTTCCCTGCTTGTTGATCATTTAAAGTTGCATACATTATTCCCATATATTCGACTGTTGTAGATTCTTGGATGTTGTGCACAATATTCACTCTATCCTTTATGTGTGGGCAATCCTTGTACAAGTGATCTTCCTTGCATCCCCAACATTGGATTGGTGGTTTTCCCTTTTTTCCCAAGGAATCTTCTTTCTTGAAATCCCCCTTAGCATATTGATCTTTATGATTTCTACTAGGCTCATTCCTATTGAAGGAAGGTTTGAATCCTTTCCTCCTTTGATCGGAATTCGCATTTTTCTTGTCTTTCCAACATATTTGCAGATATTCTCTTCCCTAGCCCTGCTCATACAGGTATTTAACCTTCCTGATGGCTTCAGTCAAGGTATTGGGCTCATCATACTTGATCTTTTCCTTATAAAAGGTTGGCAGTCCACTTAGAAATATATGTATTTTCACTTTCTCATCACCAATGAACCTGGAATACTTTAACAATCCCAATAACTTCTTCTCGTACTCTGCCATAGTCAATCTTCCCAACCTGAGTTCAAAGAACTCCTGCATTTTCTTGTCAGAGAAATTCTCTAAGAGGTACTCCATCTAGAAGTACTTCTTGAACTGCTTCCAAGTGATCCTACTTTCATTAAAATGTTCCACTTGCTTCAATTGGTCCCACCACATTGTATATTTCTTGTGTAAATGGTAGGTGGCAATCCTGGATTCCAGATTTGATGAATAGTTATGCAACTGAAAATATCTCCTAAGCCCAAGAAACCATGCTTCAACATCATCTTCCCTTTATCTTTCTCCCTCAAAGGAATGTGGCTTGATCTTCCTTAGCTCTCCTTGAAAACTATCTAACTCTTTTTTCCTTATTTGGTGTCTGACATGAGACACCTCTGGACTACTTACGGGATCATCCGATGCATAAAAATTTATTTCTAAGTAATGAGGTGAGTGGTGTCCATGAGCTCTGCTAGCACTTTTGGAATAACCATCTCTTCCACGATCATCCCTTCTTTCATGTCACTTGCCTTCTTCTTCTTGTCTTGAGTTTTATCCCTTCTTCATTTGTCTCTGCAACTGATTTAAGGTCTGCAACACTCGAGCATTTATCTAACTTAGCTCTCTCATCAGTCTCTCATTGTCTTCTTTGTA
>SNQJ01S0008839.1:89267-106930 GCA_010110895.2 Picea sitchensis | reverse complement strand
TCTAATCTGGATAATAATCCTATTTGGTAATCGCTCCAGTGTCATCCAGTAGACCGCGAGACTCTCCAAAACCGCTTTGACCAGGATGTAGCGGCCTCCCAAGGACAACCACTTGTTGCACCAGAACCCGATTCTTTTCTCAAACAGGGACACTAGCCAACGCCAGTCATCCGGAGAGGAAGCTCCCAATTTTAGCTGGAAACCAAGGTAAGAGAAACCAATATTCAGATTAGTAAAGGAAAAGGGTAAGGCAGTCTGAAGGGGGTGTAGTTCTGCAGTGGACAGACCCCAGTAATGAATGGAAGATTTTGAATTATTAATGGTTAGACCCGAAACAGCGCTGAAGAGATGTAGCACTTCTAGGATGATTTGCCATTCAGCCAGGTCTGCTTTTGAGAGAATGAGCACGTCGTCCACAAACATGAGGTGGACAATTTTGATGCAGTTAGAGATTTTTATGCCAGAGATAAGATTGTCGGAAGATCTTTTGGAGAGAAGGAGGCTAAGACCTTCCATTATCAAGATGAAAAGATAGGGGGAGAGAGGGCACCCCTGTCGGAGTCCCCTTTCACTTTTGAAGAAGCTAGAAGGCTCACCGTTGATCAAAACTGCGAAGTTGGCGCTGGTGACACAAGATAGGATCCATTGAATAACCTTGCCTCCAAAACCAACAGTGTGTAAAACAAGTCTTAAAAAACCCCAGTCAATGCAGTCGAACGCTCTTTTGAGGTCTAATTTTAAAATCAGCGCCTTTGACTGTTTCTGCTTGATGCTATGGATGCATTCGTGTGCTATTCCGATGGCATCTTGAATACGCCTGCCTTTCAAGAAGCCCAGTTGTTCCGCAGAGATGCATCTGTCCAGGAATGGTTTGATTCTATTTGAAATCACTTTGGAGACCAACTTGTAGATGAGGTTGCACAAAGAGATCGGGCGAAATTCGTTGAAGGAAAGTGGATTGGTTTCTTTCGGAATTAAAACCAGGAAGTTGGCATTTAGTCCTCCGTGAATCTTACCTTTTAAGCGAGTATCTTCAACCATCTGGAGTAGATCCTCACCCACGAGATCAAAGAAGTGAATAAAGAATTCAGATGTCCAGCCGTCTGGACCCGGACTCCTCTCTTTCTTGAAAAGATGAAGAATTCCCTTTAGCTCTGAGAGGGTAACGGGTTTGTAGAGTTCGGTGTCCTCCTCAGCAGAGATGATCGATGGGTAGAGACTGGCCACCGAGCACTGTTGCAGAAGATTAAGGTTGTTGGGCGTTGTGTAAAGATTTTTGAAGAAAGAGACAGCCTTGTCCTTGATGGCATCTTGTCCACGGATCAAATCCTCTCTGTTATTTTTGATGGACCAAATGATTTTTCTATTTCGATTGTAGCTCGCTACGTTATGAAAGTATTTTGTATTGGAATCACCGCTTTTTAACCAGGTTGCACGACTGCGGAGCCTCCAAGCTTTTTCCTCAGCTCGCAGGGTGTCATTTCTAAGCGATTATAGCTCCTGCTATTTGGTTGACTCCTCCAAGGTTAGGGCGATATTGGTCGACTTATGGATGAAAAGAGAGATATCGGCCTCCAGCAAATCAAGTCTGGCATGTTCCAATAATTTATTAGCATGATACCATGACTTTGTCTTGGATTTCAAAACCTTCAGTTTCCAGGCCAGGCGGAGCTGTGCGTTTTCTTCCATAAGAAAACAAGGATCTCTCCAGACCGAATGGACAATGGCAGAGTAGTCAGCAGCAGAGAGCCAATTATAGTTGAACTTGTAGGGAGCCGAGCACCTAGCTGTGGGCCTCAGCTAAAGAAAAACAGGGGCGTGGTCTGAGAAGAAGGGGAGCTCCACCCACGAGGAAGGTAAAACGGAGGAGGAGAGGTAGCTGTCAGCAACAAGAAAGCGGTCCAGTCTCCTGGCAATGGCCTCAGGACCAGATCGGCCGTTTCTCCAAGTAGGAGCCAGTCGGGCCGGCAAAATGTCTATCAAGTTATTTGAGTCAAAAATCTGTTTGAAGAAGTTCTCGGAGGAGCCCGCCAAGTAATTACCTCCCCAATTTTCTTCTGCTGTAAGGATGAGATTAAGATCTCTGCCTAAAATGAGATTTGGAATAGCAAGTAGCCCGCTTGCTGCCAGAAGAGACCAGAATCATTTTTTTTCAGAGCAGGGGCCATATAGGTTGAGGAGCGCCATGTCCTGTGTAGATGCAAGACAGCAGCCTAGCAGAAGTATGCCACCACTCAAACGGAACGGTTTTAGATCAAATAAGCTGGGGTCCCAAGCCACCAGCATGCCACCCGAATTACCAATAGAGCTAACTGCCACCGAGAACCAAGAAGGACGGAATCTAAAAACAAAATCTCTAGAAGAGTGATCGGCCGAGAGAGTTTCTTGAAGGAATATAATATCCGGCTTTGAACGCTCCAGAAGCCTGCGGAAGGAGGCGGCCTTGAGGGAGCCTCCAATCCCTCGAATGTTCAGTGAGAGAACAATCATTTAGAACGTGTCAAAGCCTTCAGTGCTCTAAGGGATTTACCTTGCTGGGAAGTGGTGTCAACAGCTGATTGAGACGAGATTAGGAGCTCCTTCTGTTTTTTGGAGCTTCGTGTCTGTAAGGGAGAAAGATCAGTACTAATACCTATCGACCAAGCGATAGCTTTTCCAGCATTTTCCGATAGATGGACAGTAGAACAACCAGCCTCTGTGTCTGAGCGAATAAGCTCTTTTCCCCTAAAAATAGGTAGTTGAGGAATATTAACCGACTGTGTGGAGGAAGTTGTCGGTGGAGCCATTGCGTCCAGAAGATTAAAATTGACATCATCGGGCTGTCTGTAGCCAGGGAGAGACCGAGAAGAGGCTGACGTATCCGAGGAGGAGGGTGGAGGGCTTTGAAGCCTAACAGGAGACAAAGGAGATAGCGGAGGCTGTGCTGCAAGACCCGAGATAGGGCAGAGATTTGAAGGGGCGGGAGTCTCAGATGAAAGGAGCAAAGTTTTATCCGAAGAGGTGGAGGAATCGGTCCCGGTGGAAGAATGCCATTGGAAACTTTGGAATGTGGCTTTTTCAGCAGTTGTAAGTGTGTGATAGAGTGAGGGGCAGGTCTGGTTGAGTTTAAACAGAGAAGATTCAACGGTCCCTGGAGCAGGGGGGGGGAGATGTCTCCAGGTAGGCAAGGGATGGGTCGGCTTCCATGTATGCTGGAGGGTTAAGGAGGATGTCAGAATCATCAGAGGGTTCCAAAGATGGCTTACCAGGACAGGAGCGTCGTAGATGGCCAGTTTCCCTGCAGAGATTGCAGCGGAAGGGAAGCCCGAGGTAGTCCAGATTCTGAAGGAATGTCTGCCCTCTCCAAACGATTTGCAGGGTTGCAGGGAGCCCTGAAGATATATCCATTTCCACCAGAACACGACCAATTCTCCGCGCAGGGCCAGCAAGAGTCAGTGGGTCAAGAGCAATAAATCGTCCGAGGGAGCCACCTATAGCTCTGAAGGCAGCATCATTCCAGAGATGTAGTGGGAGTCCCGGAAGAAGGACCCAGAAGTGGCTGTACTGAAAATACTCAGTTGCCGGATCGAACGCCATCCTCCAACGCTTGAGCATGAGACTGCTACCTCCGTAAGGCCATAGAGTGGAAAGGAGCAAGGATGCATCATCGGGCGAGTTGCAGTGGAATCCAAGCCAACCCTTATTAAGATAAATCACTTCCGGCGAGTATCCAAGAAGAGGCAGCCAAGTCGACTTTATCCAGTCCTCCAGCGGAATGGTGCTCAGGCTTTTGTAGGATATCCGACCTATCAAAGTGCAGGTGGACATCTTGCATAGATTTTCAAAACCAACACCGTCCCCCAGCACCAGTCTCGAAATAGATTTTTTTGGCTTCCACACCTTTCTTCCTAGGGTAGCTGTGTGTACAGGGATGTGGGCTGGTTGGATGGGGTTATGAGCACTTGAGGTGGGGCGGTTTGAAACAGGAAAGGAGCTTCCAGGGAGAGAGTGGGAGCTTTTTGGATGACTGAAGGCAGTCAGTGGAGGAGAAACTAAACCTGTAGGTAAAGCGGCAGTAGCTGAAAGAGGATAAGTAGCAGGTGGCTTGGCGGGAAGAGTCGATTTACTGGATTGTAACAAGTCTATTTTGTCAAAAAGTCCCTCCTGTTCCGAGATGCACTCATCGGAGGGCCTCATCAGTGGATTAGTCAGTGTGTCCATAATAAAAAACTAGTAGCCAACTCTATAATGTCCACTTGGAAAGGCGACAGCAGGCCAGGGGGAAGCGGGCCAAAGGGAAGGTAACAGTGACCGGGACCTACAGAGTGACAGAGGAGCAGTAGCAGGTTCGAGGTCAGTGTCTGTCTAAAGGAGACAAGGGCGCGCGCCTGCCTCTAAATCAGGACAAAAAATCGTGGTCCCAGATCCAGTCAGTTGGTAGAATGACAGATGGTAGAGACGACAGGGAGAAAAATAAACAGGTTTCGGTTTTGGGACAGTGCCGGTCACGGGGGCAATAAGCAAGGGATCAAGCACTGCGACAGTGAGCCCATATAGATACTAAGAGCTTAGAGACCGTAAAGGCTGGTGCAGTATTAGTAAGTTAAAAGAGAGTTCAAGGAAGCACCCGGAGCGGCAGAACCTGGAGTTTGAAAGTTTAAAAAAGAGAGGGAAAAACAGAAGCTGGTCCGAAGTCAAAGTTGAAGAGGTGAGTCCGGAGAATAGATCGATCACCGCCAAAACAAGCTCTGAGGAACTAGCACCTTGTCAATCCATCTCAGTAAGCTAGGAGGAAAGGTCAGATGGGAGGGCAGTATATCCACCATGGGAGCCATGGCCTGCATTCCTCTTCGTCTTCACTCCATCCAATCAAGTGTTAAATATTTCCACTTGATACTTGATCAATAGTAAGATAGACCAATAATAAGATTAATATAGTAAAATTAATTTAAAAACATCTAAATAATGAAAAAAATAATAATAAATCAACACAATTTCCAAGCTAAAAAAATCTCAATTTCCAAACTATAAAATTTGAAATAATCACAATTGTAGGTTGAGTTTGCCTATAGCGTAGTCTCTCAATTCCGAAACATATAGTCAAAGCACTCTACCTTTGTTTGTAATAGTCTACACTAGCAAGTTATTTTCATTTTTATTTTTCTTCGTAAATGTGAATTTGTAATAACTTTTCCATATTAAAAAAATAATTCTCTTTGAATAAGTCATTTCAATTAATTTGATATAATGTATATTTCAATTTATTTCAACAATGTATATTTAATGTTAACATTCTATCCATAAATTGATTACAAACTTATTAAAAATATATATGTTATTATTTTTTAAAGAGAAAAATAATTAATGAAATCAAATTCCTTTTGACAATTATTGACGATTTGACGATTAAAGTAAGAAAAAAAAAAAGCTTCATATAAACTTTTAAAAAAATAAAAAACTAATAATAAATCACCTGAGAATAAAATAGTGAAAATATCATATAAACTTTAAGAGAATAAAATAACAAATAAAATAATAAACCACTTTTCAAAAGAATAAAGAAATAATAGCAAACCACTTTTGAATAAAATCTTGAAAATATCATATAAACTTTTCAAAGGAGAATAAAATAATAAATCACCTGACAATCAAATCTTTGAAAATTTCATATAAACTTTTCAAAGGAAAATTAAATAATAAACCACCCAACGGGATTTAAAAAAAAACTTTGACAATGAAATCACATATGAAAAATTCAATAATAAACCACCCAACGGGATTTTAAAAAAATCTTTGACAATGAAATCACACATGAAATATTCACATTTCAATAGATTAATTAAAATTTGTATTTAAAGATAATTTTTTCAAGAATTTTTATAGATTGTATTTTGACGGGTTGATATTTGCGTTGTGAGTTTGAATTATTTTTTTGTGTTAACTTGTCGATTTTTGTATAGTCTATTGGTTGATCTCTTTACCAATTTTAATGGATACTCTCCTTTCCAAAGGATTTTTAAAGCCACAATGGGTTGTATAAAAGGTATTTACTAGAAAAATGAAAATAGATTGAAGTTATTAAGCTTGAGAGGAAATCTCCTTCTTCATGAACACTTTTTAATAAACTAAATTCATCAACAATCACCGATAGAAAGTTTATTATTATGACAACCATCTATTATTAGGGTGCAAAAAGTGTGAGCTTTCTAGTTCAAGTCACTTGTTCATCTCACGAAAAATATAATTTCATAATTTACTAATTACCTATTATTCACCCACATACGTGTCACTCACATGTAAAAGTGCACAAGTAAATCCTTATTTAAAAGTCTAAAATAGCGATTATTCCTCACCCAACTACATCTCATATTTTTACTCCTAAATATCTAGTTACTAACTTTCTTTAATATCTCACAAGACCACTTTTCATTTCCCACACTTCTATTTGAATTTGAATTCCTTGTTCCTCTTTCTTCTCCTCGATTTGTGTGTGCACTAGTAATTAGTTTTTAGTTAATTAAAATTATTTTCTTTTCCATTTCATGCACATTCTAGAATGCATTTCTTTTTATAGTGGGTTTTAAATAAATTACTAAAAAAATTATGAAGTTCACACTCACCTATATGCTTGATCATACAATCATGCATTTAGTTAAGTTTTTTCCCCTTTTAAATAAAGTGCATAACCAATTTAATTATTTTCCCCATGTATGCACAACAACGATAATTGGTACCATGGTACCATGCATCTCCATGCCCTTCAAGAATTACCTTTCAATAAATATCAAGGGTGCCATGTTCATGCATTCCCTTCAAGCATCTAACTTTCTTTGGTGGGGGAATTGGTGCAACTATTGAGACCAAGTTAACTCAACTTGTCAATACCTTGTTGAGAGACTAATGGTCACTAAGGAATAAATATGTCACCTTATTATGCACCCCTCAGTTAAACCTCATGAGTGACTGAATCTATGGCCTACTCTCAAGGCAATGTGAAATCTATGGGTAAAAGAATCGCAAGATTTTCATCCAAAAACATGGAAAAGGAGTGTCAGTAAGTGGAAATAGGAATGTTGTTACTCCTCTCCTGGTGATATGATCTGGATTGGATCATTATATTATTTGTCATCTATCTCACTACTTTTTGGGTGGAAAAATAGGAGGAATCAATTTGCAGGGCCATTTCAGCGGCTGGTCCAAATTTGGAAATTTGGGTCCAAAAAATAGTCAGAAATATTCTGGAGCCATTTTGAGGCATCAAAATACTTCTTTTTTTGTCGAATCCTTACTATGAAGGAATATTATAAATTTTTCATATCGATACCTTTCCAACTGCGCAGACCATTTGTCAATCAAATTTTGTATGAGAAAGGTATGCCTCCCGTAAGTTGACCTACCATATTGTTCACCATGGTGCGAGTGGATACCACATCATCCTCCATTACTTAGACATGTGGGGCTAGATACGTATTTTATTTTCTAAGAACATTCTAGAAGGTCCAAAACCTTATCACAATTGAAGGTTGATGAAGTCAAAAACCTATGCCTAGATGATTATCGGGCTATGTTAAATATCGGGCCACTAAGAGGAGAAGGGGTTCCATTTTTTTTCATTGTATCTTGTTCCATAGCTAAGAAAAACATCTAAGAGTGGTATTTTGTGGGCATAAAATAGGAGGAGAGATTATGTAGCATCCATACAGGCCACACATCAAAGGAAAATCCACAGAGAGTGCCTCTTGATTTGTACTTGCATCATTTCTTTACCAGAGAAAAGAGAGTAGAGCAGTCTCACCTTCTAGCTAGGTTTTCTCTTGTATTGGGTTTCCCAAGTCATATATTGTGTTTATTTGTGTATGGTGTGAATGTGTTTTATTGTTCTTTAATTTTTCTTCATTTTATCTATTTTATCAGTAACTAAATACTCTAGAGATCTAAAGAAAATTAACCTTAATAGTAAAGATTTCAGTATTTCATTAGATCTATTGTGACGAACTATTCCACTGGAATATCCACGCCATTTTACAGATCATATTGGTATCCAAGCATGTTTTTCTTGTGGGTATTTGTGGGAAGTTACAGGATCTAAGAATCGTCTTAAAGAGAAGTCGCAGAAACCCTAGCCATGGCAGACGAGTTTGTTCATAATAACCCTCAAGATCCAGCAGAAGAGAGATTTGAGCGGTTGGAAGCACAAGTTATCGACATCAGTCACAATATGAACCTCCTCATGGCGGCTCTAGCAAGAAATATCAGGCCGTTCGGAGATGATGGAGGCTCTAACTCAGAGAACATATCAGAGGGGAAATCGAAAGATCGAGAAGAAAAGGAATTGTGGAAAGAATTTGAAAAAGAACAATTGAGTTCGAGTGTCGTGAACTATTCACAATCCCTATTCAATATGGAAGAAAAAGTGGACATAAAGCCATATCAAGGTGAGATCAGTGCATTAAAACGGAATCATTGGTTGCAACAATTAGAAGTTTATTTTAGCATTCACCATATAGATGAAGAGCAGAAGATTTCATTTGCTAGATTGAAGTTAGAGGTCCATGCTTTAACATAGTGGGAAAGTCATATGGAAAAAATTAGGTTGGAGGGTGATCCACCAGTAACTAGGTGGGAGGACTTCAAAACCCTCATTAGGTCCCAATTTTACCTTATCAGGTATGTAGAGGACCAATTGATCTAATGGCACTACTTCAGGTAGAGGCAGGGGAAAAGTGTACAGGAGTACACCACTGAGTTCAAAAATATGACCATCATGTTGGGTATCTCTCCCAAGAACCCAAATGTACTCCTCAAGTATATGGTGGGTTTACATAGTCATCTATGAAAGCAGGTGATGCTCTTCAAGCCAAGGACAGTGGATGAGGCTTGTGTATAGGCACATGTTGGTTATAGTTTATATGTCTGAATTTATATCTTCAATATGCTTGACCCAAGGTTCATGTCTACTGTAGTTCCAACAAAACCTCTAAAACTATCGGCCCTTTTGGTAAACCAGAAGGAAACACAGCACATAGAGTGCACTACGTAGTCTCACCCGAGATAGTTCTAATGGGTGACTGCAATACTCAAGTGTTTGCAATACAGGATTGAGTGGAGATATAAGAAGTGTGTGCTGAGAGTTCTACTTAACATATTAACGCAATAAACGGTCATTCATGATTATGCATGGACTATAATCAACTCATTTATTTAGCATATCAACAACTACTTAAACCAGTAAGGAAACACATGCATTTAATCACATAACACAATTTTACCGTGGTTCACCCCCTCATGGGCTACATCCACAAAGATCTAGTTCTTAAGCTCTTTCAATATCGCAGTTCCAAAACTACAGTGTCATGTGCTTTAAAACTCCTCACAATCGGGTCGAGATCTATTATGAGGCAGACTATATCGCACCAGGATCCTCATCCTATGATCTAACCCTCAATATCTACCCTCCTTACTCCTCCCTAGCTCAAGAACTTACAAAATTAGGTCGTATAAAAAATATTACAACTAGTTATCAAAATAAGAATCCTCCTCTAGACTCTCTATATCTGGCCCTATCTCACGTTCTAGTATCGTTTTTCTCGTCTCCCTCTATGATACCTAGGAATCTATATTTATACGTTTCTGGCTCACCAGCCATTACAATGTATTGCAAAAACCTTAACCCTAACGTCGTTAGGTCTTCGATGCATGCGTGCATGCTGCTCTTCCTTCTAGTTGTCGTTTTCCTCGTGCATGCCTTCCGTCCCAAAATAGCCTTTATTTCTACTTTGTCCTACTTCCAACAAGCCCCCAACACTGACATTTGTCTCATCCCGAGCCACCTAACCTTTGTGTGCTTCGTCGATCTCCCTGGTGATCTCCTGGAACTTCTCCCTCGACTCTTTTTTTTTTCTTTTTTCTTTTTTTCTTTTTTTTTTAAACTATGTGGTGACTTTCAAGTTGTGGGTGGTCGATTGTCCTTGTACAACTTCATTCATCTCCCATTAATCATCCCTCTAAGTTTTGTGCCTCATAAGCCCTTCAATTGTACAACTCCCCCATCTGTGACAGTTTTTACTTCGTACGGTCCTAACCGGTGCATTCTGAGTTTTCCTGGATGCTGAATGGATTTATTGTCATACATCAACACTAGGTCTCCTTCCTTGAAATTTTTCTTCTTAATGTGTCTATCATGCCAAGCTTTGTCCCTTGCCTTCTAAACTTGTTGGTGGAACCCTTCTAGGATCCTATATTCCTCCATGATCATCAATTGATTCAGTCTCTCCTGTATTGTGCCTTGTTCTTTCATGTGTGTAATCGTAGCTACACGTAGACTGGGTACTAGAAATTCTAATAGAACCACTGCTTCTTGTCCATATACCAATCTGAATGGCGTGTTTCCTATCAAATTCTTGCATGTGGTCCTGTATTCCCACAATATTGTTGGTATTTTGAGGTCCCAGTCATCCCTGTTGACACTGCAGATCTTCGTCAATGCATTTTCCACGATTTTGTTAAATTCTTCTACTGTTATATTTGCTTGTGGATGATATGGTGTGCTCTTTTGATGGTGGACTTCAAATTCCTCGGTAATAGCCTTTATGGTGTTGTTAATGAAGTGAGTGCTTTGGTCGCTCATCAAAATTCTTGGGAAACCAAATATAGTGATTACTTGTTCAAATAGAAAGTGTGTTGTCATTACTGCGCTGCAATATTTGACTGGTGTTGCTTCTGCCCATCTTGTCAGGTATTATGTCGCGATGATAATGAACCTTGCTCCTGTCCTCTTTGTTGGTGGGTTAATTGGTCCTACAAAGTCTATTTTCCATTTTTCGAATACCTGCAACATTATCTGTGGTTGTAATGGCATCTCGTCCCTTCTATTGGGTTTACCAACCCTCTAACAAAAATCGCATCTATGACAGTACTCTTTCGAGTCTCCGTGAATGGTCGGCCACCATAGTCTTGCGCGCAATACCTTATGTGAGGTATATTTTCCTACGTAATTGCCTCCTGCTATTCCCTCATGGGATTCTACTAACACCCTTGGTCTTTCATGTTCTAGCACATATCTTCGCAAGATGTTGTCTGCGCCCATTTTGTATAAGTGTCTTGTGACCAGTTGATAGTCTGCAGCCCGGACTACCATGTTTTTCTTTTGTACGGTGTTATATTCCTGTGGCGCAGTGTTTGTACTCAAGTACTGGATGATTTCTGTAGAGTATTCATCGGCGATATGGACTGAAAATAACTGTGTGTCCGGAAAGTTGTCCTCTAAGTTTGTAGGTTCTTCTCCGTCCGTGACCCTTTATAGGTGGTTAGGTCATGCATTCAACTTTCCTGGATTGACTATTAATTCAAAATCAAACTCTTGAAATAGTAGTAACCATTGACAGATTCTCCCCCCCAAAACTGGCTTGTTGACTAGATATTTAAGGGCTGAGTGATCTTTGAACATTTTAAAATGTTTTCCCAGTAAGTAGTGTCTGAACTTTTGCAGTGCGTAGACCATAGCTAGGCCTTCCCTCTCTGTAGTGTTATAGTTATGCTCTGATTCTGATATTTTTTTGCTCGCAAATGTTATA
Organism: Picea sitchensis; assembly: GCA_010110895.2. Classification (NCBI taxonomy): domain Eukaryota; kingdom Viridiplantae; phylum Streptophyta; class Pinopsida; order Pinales; family Pinaceae; genus Picea; species Picea sitchensis. The sequence goes on along the minus strand of SNQJ01S0008839.1, from coordinate 95,378 downwards.
GGATGATCCAAATCTCCTGCTCCTGGCTGCGCCAGAATAGCTCCAAGTTCTATGGTTGATGCATCTATATGTACGTGGAATGTCTTCTCCCAGTCTTGAAATACTAGTATTGGTGCGGTGACCATTTTTTCTTTCAGCGTATCCAGACCGTGTTGACAATCTTCATTCCACTAAAACTTTGTATCTTTCCTTCACAATTTCTCCATTGGCGCGGTTATCTGCGTGTACCCTTTGATAAATTTTATGTAGTATCCTGTGTGTCCCAATATCGCTCTTAGTTGACGGACTGTTTTTGGTGGTGGCAAGTTAACAATTACTGCAATCTTTGCAGGATCTACTAGTAAACCTTGCTTGCATACTATATGGACCAATAGTATCCCAAATGGTGTTCCAAAGATTCATTTCTTGATGTTTAATGATATATGGCACTGCCTATATCTTTCTAACATCAACCGCAAGACCTCTACATGGTATTTCAACAAACTATAGATTGTCCAATCGTCCAAGTATACCTCTAGATACTGGTGGATAAATTCCTTAAATGCAGCGATGACTACTCTAGAAAATATTGTTGGTGCATTATTCAGTCCAAATGACATGACTGTGTACTGGTAGGATCCCCATTCTATAGAAAAAGTGGTCTTGTATCTGTCTTCATGTGCTATCTTGATCTAGCGGTAGCCTGAGAATCCATCAGTGAATGAGTAAACTTTGTGTCCTCCTAAGTTCTCCAACACTTCATCCATAAAAGGTGTAGGGAATAGGTCATGTAGGCATGCAACGTTAAACTTCCTCAAGTCGAAGCATATTCTTATCCCACCTTTCTTTTTCTCCTGGACGAACATCGGGCTTATCCATCCTGATTCAGGTTCTATGATTTTGGCCTCGAGCATTCTATCGATCTCAAATTTGACTTTCTGATTATATATCGGGTTCAGTCTGTATGGTCGTTGTCTAATCAGTCTTGCTTCAGCTCTGAGTGGTATCTTCATTTCTCCTAGCTCTCCTGCTATTCCCTTCATTTATGTAAATGTTGTGGGGAACATGTCGTTGTAGTCATGCAGTAACTCTGGTATGCTTTCTATTGTTTTCTCATCCCAGTAGTCTCCAATGTTGGCCATTTTGGGATTCTCAATTGTCCAAATGTTGAATTTCTTCACCTTGATCAACGCAGTAATTACATATAATTCTACAGGTGGACCTTCCACTTATATTTTGCCTTCTGCTTCCTTGATCTGAATATCGCGTTGATCGTCTTCATCTGGTGCTTATTCCTGTCCATGGTAGAATGAAAACAATTATTTCACTGTCTGTATGTTTCGTTGTTGTTCTTTTGTTATGATTTCAACTTCTGGTTCCTTAATGAATATCACCCCTCTTATCTGCTTAAGTGTTGCATCTATGTTGGGGTTCTCATGCTCAAATGAGAAAGTGACTGTAAAATTATGTTGTAATACTGTCCAGCTCGAAGTTCCTCTACACAGTTCTTGGTCTGTATACGAGTTTGTTGGTATGCCTTCTAAGTTGTGTACAAAATGATGAGGCCATTCCTCTGGGGGTGTCATCTTCCACAACGCTCTGCACTTCTCCAAGTGTTCCGCTAGTGCCCCCTGTCCATTGTACTTTTGTTGATGGGTGCTTCCCTGTTCTGTGCCAAACCTTATGCGCAGTAACTGTTTACAATGGTACCAATCCATGATTGTTTCCTTATGTGCACCCCACCATATTGCAGGTGTGGCCTTGAGTGTTATATCGAGTGCTAAGAGTCTTTGATTTTCTAATACTTCATCATCGTACTGTGCCAGGAATAATTCTATATCATTCACTCCATGGAAACTGGATGGTTTCGTTATCTTTGTGCCTACCCATCTTACTACGCGATCTATTCTTGTGCATCTTCTTGTGGAAACTTTGTGTAGCCTTTGTTGCCATATTTCTAAACCTGTATCTGAGTCTGTCGCACATGAAGTAATGCTCTGCCAAATGAGTATCCCATATGCAGTTGGGTTTACATAGTCCTCATCGCGCATTTGTTCTGTACAACTGGATAATTTCCTCTAAGTCTAAGCAAGTAGGTCCTATGAACCTTTCCCCTTCTTATGGGTCCAATGGTGTAATGACCATGTATTCTCTTGAATCAAATGTCATTTTTTGTGTCTTTAAATTGATTATGGCATGGTTATCAAACGCCCAATCCAAGTTGATCAATGTTGGATATGGTGTTGTGTCGTCCACTATTTCAATCACTTCAAAGTCTGCTTTCGTGCGCACTCCATCCAAATCTATTGTTACTCCTTTCAGTCTGCCAATTGGCAGAACTATGTGTTGGTTTGCTAGTTTCAGCTGAACAAGTGGATATCCTAATGTGGGTTCTCCCATACATTTCCATGTCTTCTTTGGTAGTACATTGACTTAAAATCCTAAATCCAGTATGATATCTCCCATATTGAAATCTCTAATGTTGGAATTCAGCCTGAACTCCCTACTTGTTCTTATCCTTGTATGTAGGTGATTGACTGTTTTTTGTTCTAGTTTTCCTTATGTCTCTATGCTACATATTTCTACTTTGCAATATTTTGACAGCGGATGGATCATTCAATAATTGTACACATGATTGCAAAAAGTCTTTGATTGTACTTACTTGTCCCAGGGGCTGCATTTCTTTGGTATGATCCAACGATGGAGTCATCTCATACTCTGGCCTTCCTTGCTTTGTTGCGCAGTTGAAGTCGATGCGAAGTCTTGCTTCACTAATTCTTGTCTGGCTTGCTGAAATATTTCCTTCTCGTTCTATGCATCGAACTATCTCCTTGGTTCGGCATTCTTCTTCACCCACTGGTGTTGTACTGGTTCTTGTCGAATTTCGGCGTTCCCTGTTTTAGCTCCTCCGCGCGTAACTATGTTAATGTTTTGTCCTTCATCCCTTGCTTCGGCTAAAATCCATTGAACGTTTTGGTTGTTTTGATTCATATTTTCCTGGATCTTCCCTAGTAACGTAGGAAATTCTTTTGTGTCATGATCCGATGAGCGAAAATACATTCAAGTTGCTAGTGGAAGTGGACATTCTCTTGCATAATGTCCCAATTATTGACATTTGTGACATACCACTGGTCCTCTACCTCTTCCAAAGCCTCCTCTTTCTCGTCCTCCACCTCTGTAGCCAGCTCAATCTCCTCTTGGCTCGTTATACTGAGGCGTTTGATTGTACTGTGAGGTGTTGTACTGAGGTTGCGTTGTGTTGTACTGTGGTTGCACAGTATTATATGGTTGTTGCGCAATATTATACTGTTGTTGCGTAGTGTTGTATGGGGCTGAAACTTGGTTAAACTGTGGTGCGGCTTGCCCAGTCAGCATTTTTGCTTGCACCCTATATGCATCTCATGCCCTCTCTCGCATCAAATCCATAGTTATACAATCTTTGTCATCGTGGCCCACTGACTTGCAAAAGTTTCAATATGAACTCTTTGGGACTGTCTGGTATTTATGCATCATTGGGCAATGATATGGATTGTGGCCCGGTTTCTTATAGATATTGCACTATAATCCTCATGTTGGTAATGGATTTGGCATTCATGCTTCCATATACTGCATGAATGTTGGACATTCATTCTTGTGGCGTCCTTCTGTCCTACATGTGGTACACCAAACCGTTTGTCCTTACTTTTGTTTTGGTTTAGCTAGAACGTTAATTTCTTCAAATCATCCTTCATCTCTTCGATGGTTGGATCCGTCTGTTGATATTGGTTTTCTTCCAGTTGCAGAGCTTCCTGCAGAGCCTCTTCCTGTGTCTGAAACTTTTGTTGTTGCAATGGATATTTTAAGTCTAGTAGTAGTGAATTGATGAACAAGTGCCTATTCTTCATATCAGTCATGAGGTATGTCAACTTTCCTTTCAGTCATTTGAATCTCTGGTCAATATCCCATACGGATTCTCCTGATTTCTATCTAATTTCTATCATCTCGTTCATGTAACGATCCTATGAACTTGGCTTCTAAAACTCATTTATCAGCAATTTATTAATGTTTGCAATCTCGTTCTGGTTGTCCCTGGTGGATTGTTTGTAGCTAAACTCAAATACCAATCTAGTGCGCGATCCCTTAGTGTAATTGCTAGTTGTGCAATTTTATTGTTTTCGTCTGTGATCTGTTTTGTTTCCCAAATATTTTCACAGATAAATGGGTGTTTTTCCGAGTCCTCCAATGCTTCTTCGTTGAATTATGGTAACCTGATGGTGGGATCGTGTCCTGCCATTATAAATGTTGACCTACTACCTCCGCGCGGTGTAGATACTTGACTAGTTCTTCCTCAACTGGCTCCTCCAGTTGTTATTTCTTGTGTAGATGTACTTCATGCTATCTTTCTTCTCTCGAAATTTGGTTGTCTAAACGGTGGTCTTCTCTTTGGTGTATTAGTCGCACATGGGTTTATGGGTTCCACACTAGCATTAATATGGATAGGATTTATGCCTTCTCTTCCCTCTCTTGGACCTCTCGTCTTCCTCTCATATGTTGCACACATAATTTCCTCAATCCACTCCACAGCCCGGAGATCCTCTACCTCTTCTTCATCACTCACCAAGCCTTCCTTCCTGGCTACGGCTCTCTTCTTTGTATTCACCTTGTATTGGTAGGATACTCCAATGCACATCTTTCCAGTTGTCGCCATGATCCTCTTGATCTAGTCGTTGTCCATCATGATTGGGTCCAAGGGTTTTGTTGATACTGAGAGGGGGGTGAATCAGTATCAAGTACAATTTAAAAAAAAAATCAACTTATACTTAAACCATTCGATTATATCCAATGAGAAATGAACAATAGTATAACATTTACACCAATACACCATGCACAATATATGAGAAATAATAAATAGTTATTGTTCAAGGGAAGTAATGACTTCCAAAGGTAGCTCCATATTCCAAATATAAAGGGACGGATAAACCTCCAAAAGGAAGATACAATCCTCCAATATCAAGAGAGGGTTGACATATCCATCCTTTCCCCTTTCTTCCACCCAAGAATATGTGAGAGATAATAAAACTTTACATTAAATCATCATCAACAACCAACCATCACATAGAACCTGATAATGCTTCCTGAGACTTCTTCAACTTCTGCAATTCTTCAATTCTTGGAATACTCTAATCCTGTAAATAATATTACTCAATGTATTCTCTAAAACTCCTCCAATTTTCACTCCTTGAATCCTCCCCAAAAAGAAGTTATAGAGAGAATGGTAGACCTTAATCAATTCTTGTTTATTCAGGAGAGCGAACTTGTACAGAATGCCCCATGCTCAATATTTAACATCAGATTCTAAAATTCTCACACAAGAAAATACAGCTCGTACTCTTTCCAATGAAATTGGTATCACTTCATTTGGATAATCTATTAATAAGTTATGATTGTTTTACCCGGAACACATGTTTATGACTAGCTTTAGGACTAGTCAAAAACCTTATCTTCCACATAGTGTATCTCAAAAATTATAGCGAATAAAGAGCTGAAATTTTTACCACATGTACCTAGACATGTCTTCTCAATACCATACCAATTTCACCATCTGAATCATTCTAGAAGAAAATTTATAGAAAAAATGGTAAGATGACCTTTAAATAACATACCTTAGAACACATCACCAAAATACTTCATCCTTCCTTGAAATCCGGCCTTCTTTACTTCAAATTTCCTCTGAAATTCGACTTTTGTGTGTAAAATGAATGTATAATGATATGTATTTATACCCTTTATGTCACTTATTTTTAACATTAGGGCTGACCTGACACTTTCTTATCTTGTAATTCTTTTCTTTAATTATCTTTAGGGCCGACATGTACATCCTTCCTCAATTCACTTCGTCATCTTCAAAAATTCATTTCTCCTCAACCATGAGGATCCACGTGGTGTGCCACCTACCACAGGAAACAACATGATGTATATTATCCATCCATGGGTGTTGTGTTTTCATGTGCATTGTCCTTCATGTCCAAATAACTTCATCAATCTTGTGGTCCAAAACCAATGACTAGGGTTGACATCAATGACAACAACCAATCTTCCAACAATCTCCCCCTTTGTCATTGATGGCAACACTCATGCTCCCCCTATCATCAT
>SNQJ01S0008839.1:74054-89257 GCA_010110895.2 Picea sitchensis | reverse complement strand
CATCTGGGTTCATGATCTAGTCTTCTGTAGTTTCCTTCATACTGATTGAAGCTTCTTTGATTCCTGAAGGTAGGAGGTCTTCTTGGATATTCATCTCTTTTGTAATCATTCATTCTTTCTGGTATCCTGGTCCACTTCTCATCAACTCTCTGTGTAGCTCTTTCTACAACCTTCTTGTTGGTATTTGCATATTCTTTGTATGAAGTTTCACCCATGCATCCAAGATGTGTTAATTATTTTGGGACTTGAGAGTTTCTTAAGCTCTTCCTCAATGAGACAACTTATTGTTCAAGTTTCTCACAATCTTATTATTTCTTCATCATTTGGAAATTCCTTACTTCTCCTATTCTTCTTGCTTCTTCGAGTCAAGTTTTCAAGGAAATGGTTTCTTCTCTTAGTTTCTCAAATTATTATAATTGTTTCTTCAATCATACAACTATCTTTCCACAACTACCCAATTCACTTCTTAGTTTTCTATGCGTGTCTTTGAGCTTGCTATTTTCAATCTCAACATGCTTCAATTTTTTAAGATTCTCATGTTCTTGTTGAATCATTTATGCTTCAGTATTTTCTTCTTCTTCATTGGAATTTTCTTCTTCAGTATCATCTCTTTCAATCCTTGGATGAGGAAATTCAAATTCAACATGTCCTACTCCTTCACAATTAAAGCAAAAGAATTGACCTCTATTTGCTTCTTTGAAATTTAAGATGTTGTAATTTTATTCAACTTCTTCTTCTTCTTATTCTTCTTCTTCTTATTCTTATGCTTCTTCCCTTGCATAAAGGTCTTGTAGCTTTTCCCAAAGCTATTTTTCTAATGCACATGATCCCACCTTGGATTTCACTGAATCTGTCAATCCATCCAGGATGGTATCTATTGCCAATTTTTTGTTCATTTTTGCTTCCTTATGAGATGCAGTCTTTGGTTTCTTCAAAGAATTGTATCCTAAAGAAATTGAGAACCAAACATCTGCCCCAAGACATTTCAAGTAAGTTTCCATTCTATTACTCCAGTATTCAAAATTGCTTCCATCAAATGGTGGAATCCCATTTGGAATGTTGTCTTCCATTTCTTCTTAGGATCTTCCTTCCAGTGGTTAAACTGTACTGAAGGTAACTCGCTCTTATACCAATTGTTGATACTGAGAGGGGGTTGAATTAGTATCAAGTACAATTTTAAAAAAAAATCAACTTATACTTAAACCATTCAATTATATCCAATGAGAAATGAACAATAGTATAAGATTTACACCAATACACCACAATACACCATGCACAATATATGAGAAATAATCAATAGTTATTGTTCAAGCGAAGTAATGACTTCCAAAGGTAGCTCCAACTTCCAAATATAAAGGGAGGGATAAACCTCAAAAAGGAAGATACAATCCTCCAATATAAAGAGAAGGTTGACCTCTCCATTCTTTCCCCTTCCTCCCACTTAAGAATATGTGAGAGATAATAAAACTTTACATTAAATCATCACCATCAACCAACCATCACATAGAACCTGATAATGCTTTAAGAGACTTCTTCAACTTCTACAATTCTTCAATTATTGGAATACTCTTATCCTATAGATAATATTACTCAATGTGTTCTTTGAAACTCCTCCAAGATTCACACCTTGAATACTCCCCAAAAATAAGTTATAGAGAGAATGGTAGACCTTATTCAATTATGGTTTATTCAGGGGAGTGAACTTGTAAAGAATGCCCCATGCTCAATATTTAACATCAGATTATGAAATTTGCACACAATAAAATACATCATGTACTCTTTCGAATGAAATTGGTATCACTTCATTTGGATTCTCTATGAAGAAGTTATGACTTTTTTACACGGAATACATGTTTATGACTAGCTTCAAGACTAGTCAAAAACCTTATCTTCCACAGAGTGTATCTCCAAAATTATAGCGAATAAAGAGATGAAATTTTTACCACATGTACTTAGACATGTCTTCTCAATACCATACCAATTTCACCATCTGAATCATTCTATAAAAAAATGTTATAGAGAAAATGGTAAGATGACCTATAAATAACATACCTTAGAACACATCACTAAAAGACTTCACCCTCCCTTGAAATCCGGCCTTATTTACTTTTGATTTCCTCTGAAATTTGAATTTTGTTTGTAAAATGAATGTATAATGAGATGAATTTATACCCTTTATGTCACTTCCTTTTAACATTAGGACCGACTTGACACTTTCTTATTTTGTAGTTATTTTCTTTAATTATCTTCAGGGTCGACCTGTACTTCCTTCTTCAATTCACTTTGTCATTTTCAAAAATGCATTTCTCCTCACCCATGAGGATCCGCATGATGTACCACCTACCACAAGAAACAACATGATGTATATTATCCATCTATGGGTGTTGTGTTTGCATGTGCATTGTCCTTCATGTCCAAATACCTTCATCAATCTTGTGGTCCAAAACCAATGATTAGGGTTGACATCAATGAAAACAACCAATATTTCAACATGTTCCTCCTTCTTTCATTTATCCACTTCTCCTTCCATTTATCCTCATCTTTTCAGTGCTCCCCCCCCTTCCCCCATGCACGTAGGGAAGTTTAGTTGTCTGACTCTATTTTCATTACACCTTTGTTGTATATCATTATCTTAATAGAAGTATATAGCGATCTAATATACCTTCCTCGAGGTCCATGTAGAAACTCTTGCTCCACCGTGTTGTACGACTTGGTTCTATCTACTACAAATTCTTTTATAAATTCTGCTACGATATTGTCGAGCCAAAAATCTACTGCACGGGTGAATTTTTTGTTCACCTGTTGTAACTGCTCAATCTGAACTGAGGTCCACTCTAACTGTCAGGTCCAGTTTGTTGCATGGTTATCCTTCAACCTCAATATCCATTCCTGTAATAAGTGTGGGAAATCACAGAAAAACACTTCATGTAGATCAGTAAACACATACTTCTCAAGGTATTTGCGTTGTGTTATTCTAGGTTTTTTGTTATCTTTCTACGCAAACTCCAACTCCTTTGTCTTTAGCCAGCTTTTGATCACTGCTTTTGTGGGATTCTACGGTCTCAACATCCACTTATAGCGGATCATTATTTTCATCTTCTCATCGTCTGATTTAGTATTCTTTTGACCCACCTTCAGCAGATCTTAGATATCCCATCTACTCAATCCTATATTGTTCCAACCAATGGAAACGAAACCATTTGTTGGTTATAGTTTATATCTTCAATACGCTTGACCCAGGGTTCATGTCTACTGGAGTTCCAAGTAAAACCTCTACAACTATCGGCCCTTGTGGTAAACCAGAAGGCAACGCAGCACACAGAGTGAACTGTGCAGTCTCACCCGAGATAGTTCTAATGGGTGACTAGAATACTCAAGTGTTTGTAGTCCATGATTGAGTGAATATCTGAGAAGTGTGTGCTGAGATTTATACTTAACTTATTAACGTAATAAACTGTCATTCATTATTATGCATGGACTATAATCAACTCATTTATTTATCATATCAACAACTAATTAAACCAGTAAGGAAACACATGCATTCAATCACATAACACAGGTTTTACCGTGGTTCATCCCCTCCTAGGATACGTCCACAAATATTTGGCTCTTAAGATCTTTTATTATCGCAGTTCCAAAACTACATCTTGCGTGCTTTACAACTCCTTACAGTTGGGTTGAGATATATTATGAGGTGGAATAGATCACACCATGCTCCTCAACCTGTGATCTAACCCTCAATATCTACCCTCCTTACTTCTCCCCAAATCAACAACTTACAAAATTAGGTCATATAGAAAATATTACAACTAGTTATCAAAACATGAATCCTCCTCCAGACTCTCTATATCTGGCCCTATCTCACATTCTAGTCTCATTTTTCTCATCTCCCGCTATGAGACCTAGGTATCTATATTTATACGTTTTTGTCTCACCATCCATTACAATGTATTGAAAAAACCCTAACCCTAACGTCGTTAGGTATTCCATGCATGCACATGTGTTTCTCTTCCTTCCAATTGTCTCTTTCCTCGTGCATTCCTTCCTTCCCAAAATAGCCTTTCTTTTTTCTTTGGCCTACTTCCAACAGCACAATACTTAGAAAACATAGGCCAAAATAAGGGGCAACCAAGTGGTTTGAAGAAAAAAGAACACCAGGAATATTCCAAGGAGGGAAAGAAGAAGTGGAAAAGGGGAAAATATAATAATTCAACAACCACTGCAAAACAAAGTAAATATCCCACCAACCATTGCAACATTGATGGTCACACCGAGGAAAAATGTTGGAAACTACATCGAGAGATGAACATGTAGAATCGCAAGAAGGACGAGAAGAAAAAGAAGCTTCTAGCCAAAGATTCAAGAAATCAAGTTGAAAATAGCTCGGATGTTGATGACAATATTGTCTACACATATGTACAAAAGGAGGTGAATCTGAGTAGCCTTCATCACCTGGAAGAGAAGGAGATGACCAAGCCCACATCAAGATTTAGGTCAAGAAGACCAAGATAGATGTTATCTTTGACTATGGTTCATGGAGTAATCTCATAGAAAACGATCTGGTCAAGAATGTTGGATTGCAGATTCACAATCATCCTATCCCCTATCCATTGGGTTGGGTAAACAAGGATGCAGAGATAAAGGTAACAAAACAATGTAAGATTAAATTTGTTATAAGTGTTTATTTTATTGATGAAGTGGAATTGGATGTAGTACCCCTTGATGTATGTGGAGTATTGCTTTGAATCCCTTACATGTATAGTGGGGATGAAATATTCATGTGGAGAGAAAACCAATACCGATTGATCAGGGATGGGAATTTGATCCAGGGGATCAAAAAATGCTCAAAAATCAAAGTTCTTGGAATTTCTTGAAAATGGACATGTGCTTAGGCCTTGTCCTCACGATCCCAACGCAACTTGAATGGGTTCAAAAAGACATCTTATGAGTGAGATATTGTGTTTTGTCTGATTTTCCAAGCAAGCAAAAAAAAAATTATTGTACAATTCGTATAGTATGTACAGTGTTGACGTGGCATGTCCATACTATTGATGTGGAAGCTGACCATACGGACACGTGGTAGGGTGATGTGGACTTTTGACTATGCATAGGTGCTAACGTAGCAGATTCGTACTGCTAACGTGCCATGTCTATACTGGACACGTGGAAGGTGGTAGTACCAACATGTGGCAGAGGTGACGTGGCAGAGGCTAACGTAGCAACTGAGTTGGAATTGTCAGATGATGACACATCTCAGTTGTTGAGCTGGCAGTTGATTACATGGAAAATTAGTGGACCAATAGAATGGTTCTTGTTGGGCCCTTCATTTTTGGATAAGGAGTTGTGCAAGAAGGACTACAGTCCCAGTTTTGGCCTAGTCTGAGTTGCGCAAGCTACAGAAGAAGCTGGGAAAAAAAGAAAGGAGAAGCAACAAAAACCAGTTGCGAAAAGGACAACGCAACGCCATCAAATAAAAAGCGGTTGCAACAAAACAAGAAAGTGTGCAAGCCAAAGCCAGAAGACACAACTTAGCTTATATATAGGGATAAATATGATTGTAAAATGGTTGTTTAATCATGATTGTAAAAGGGTTCAATTCAATTCTTCCCTTGCTATTAAGGTGATGTCATAGTAGTTGTTGTCTATTATTACGAAGTTGGGTTTTGAGTTCTATAATGTAATTTGTACACCATTTTTGGAATTAGATCTCTGTGACATGGTTCCAAAGCTAGGAGTCTGTAATAGAGCACTACCATGTATCTGTGAGATTGTAATTGAGAAAGATTTGAAGATAGTATATGAAGAAGGATCCAAAATTTAAAAATATGTTGTGTCTTTTTGTGTTTGTACTTCTGCATCGTATCTTTACAGTACTTCTTTATGGTTCATAAGTTCCACATGATGTCTCTGTGTTTGAATTCTTTTTCGCAACATAAGTAGTTTTAGTTCTTGCGTATATGAGTTCCAATCTACTATGTAGTTATATGTCTTGTGAAAGATCAAGATGAATCTTGAAGGTTCTTTGAACCCACCTAAGAATTATCATTTCCCTTCCCTATCTATTTGTCTTAGAAGCGCTTCGAGTGATACTTATTCTCTTCTGAGGAGATGAAAATGCCAGCACTCTAGACTACACAATACGTTTTTTTGGTAACCTGAGAAGGAACCTAGTCTGATGAAACTTGCACCAACAAATGGTTTTCTTGTCGGTACATGCATTAACAAGGAACCTGTAGGGAGGATTCTTCTGTGGATTCACAGATATAATATTGACCAATGGTGGGAAAGAAACTATGATGCCTTCATATGGAAAGAAGCGGAGCTGAGAAGAAAATATGTGGAAGATACTCTTGAGGGATTCTTTTACTCAGAAAGATCGAGTGACCAGTACGAAATATTTTTGGTTAAGTTCCCGGAAGAACTTTTCCACTAGATAAATAGGCTCCAATAAGCTCCATAATTCCAAGAACGAGTCAAGAGTAAATTTACTTGGGACACAAAAAACATTGCAACACTTCATTGGTTGGATCGTCCAGTCACATGAGCGATTGATTTATGAGTAAATACCACATTAGAAGGATACATTATTGAGTTTTCAGTTGAGAATCACCAATCGTTTTCACGAGGAGAGGCATATTTCAAGAAAGACTCAAGGGGAAGACTGTTGAGGGAAATCCCCCTGTGGATTAAAATTTTCTTGATGGAAGAGGGGATGTTGACTATGACCCCGAATGATATGGAAGCATAAACACCCTCTCTTGGGGTAGGGAGAGGTTGGGGTGGATTCATGGCCTGAGAGAGGGGAAGGGTTATTTGATAAGTAGGGGAAATAGTAAGAAATGGACTCAAGAGACGAGTGAGCCTTGAAAAGAGAAACCATAGTTGAGAAGTGGTGGTGTGAAAGGATCAAGAAAGCAGCAAGGTAGTCCGAGAAGCTGCGGAAAGAAGTCGGACTAGGAGAAGTAGAGGAAAGACAGATGGAAGAGTTATGGAAGATGAGAAGATAGAAAATATTGGCCAGTCAAAGATTAAGTGAGAGAGAAGCGTGGAGAGAAAGAAGTCCAGGGGAGGGTGGACAAGAAGGAGAATGTGTAGAAGCAAGAGAGAAGGAAGTTGACATGGATCTTGAAGAGGAAATAGAAGATTCAGCCCCGATGACAGGAAATGTCAGGAATCTAGCTAAAGAGGCCACTCTAGAGGAAGAAAACGAGACCCCCCGGATCAAAGAAAATCACCGTGAAGCTAGTGTCGCCAGCCCCGAATTGCCCATACCCCAAGTGTCTTCCATACAAGTGGTAAGTTCGATACTACCCTCTTATGCTAGTTCTGTTTCAATACAATTAGTTAGTCAGTCACATCCAGGAAGTGCCAATACAAGGAGGATATTGGGATCCCCTGGTAGATCGCAAGCATGACCATTAGGTTTTATTTTGATAGGAGCATCAAGATCAAAAATGGTTGGTCACGTAGGAGGTTCGATTTCCTGATAACCATAATTCTGGGGTAAGGGAGATGAAGATGTTGAGTAGCACTAGTTCTTGTGTGAAGCAATCTAGAGGTCCAGAGGGACTCTGGATGTGAATAAGTTGGTTGAGTGCCAGACTACCTTGAGAGTTAGTGCTCTCAAATGGTACATGAACATTATTGATCCAGGAGTGCCATGAATGCAAGGTCAAACGTTCACACTTGGCCAGGTACAGACAAGGTTCATAGTGGATTTTAAGCTACCTCAGTCAGAACAACAGGCTCTATCTAAGTTGCACAGAATTTGGCAAAGGGAAGGTGAATCAGCCTGAGAATACAACCATAAGTTTAAATATGCTATAGGAAGGTTAGCACATCCAATCCATGAGGAAAAACAAAGATAATGGTATATTCATGGATTTCTACCTCTGACACAGATTCCTCTAATGCAACAGTGGATACCCACTTTGATAGATGCCTTGGAACAATCGATGAAGATTGAATCCATGGTGGGATATCCTGGGAACCTGAGGGTGACCAGACCCCCAGCAGATGCAAATCTGGAATAACTACAAGGGAAAATATCAGCGCTTACAGAAAATATTCAAGAACTGGCGATGCCTAGACCAAGACAATCGCAGGTCTAGTGCATCAGATGTTATACAGAAGGACATATGGTGAACGCATGTCCACGAATGAGGGGAATGGGACCTCCTCAGAATCTGATGGGACCCTCACCAAGTCCCACAGCAGGAGTTTCGAAAGTAGCTGCAAACTTACCATTCCATAACCCTACTCCATATCATGCTTTTCCGGGGAGCCAACTAGCACCAGCAGTTGAGTATTGTGAGATTTTCCAAATCCATGGGCATGGGCTAAGAAAGTGCCCCATTATGCCAAAATATTAGACAGTGCCAAATATAGTACATTCTGAGTTCTACGCATCTACCACACATACTACCAATCAATGTAGAGTGTTGGATGTGCTTGTAGACAGGTTGGACCGAAAAACATTCAGGGTGAATGAAAACCCTCAGGGACGGGGAAGAGGTAGAGGAGGTGGAGCATGGGGAGACTTCAGAGGAGGAAGAACCAGGGGAAGAGGGCCAAGAAGATTTTATAACTATGATGAGAAAGGACATATGGCTAGAGATTGTCCTCATCTGAGGCGGCCTAGTGCTCTCACTACAAAACCAATGGGCACACAACTGAAGACTGCCCAGAACTAATTGCAAAATGGGAATATCGGGTACGTCAATGAGGAACTAACCTAATCTATTCATAAATCAAGAGATTTAGTAAAGGAAAATTACCCAACCTCAATATCGTTACTCGATGAGGACAAAAGATATGAGTTGATGCTGATAATCTACCTCAGATCTAGAAAGCAGCAGCTAAAGAAGACATGTATGACCCTCTAAAATAGAAGTTGTTCTTTAAAAATTCCATAGAAGTATTTCAGAATATCCCTAGCCCTGAGATGCAAGAGAAACCCCCACAACCTATTATTTACCCTAATATTTTGCAAGTCCCTGCCTCACCCCCTACACCCATAAACCCTATAGTCACACCGAGACATCCCGAGCAACCTCAAAATGTAGTCGACCTTTGGTTTCAATTATTCTCTGATATTCTCAGGAATGACCAATTAACATAGAAGTTGTGCAATGCGCTATACCTAGTTTTAGGGAATCAATAACCCACAGAAGAAGGAATAAGGACCAATCTTCCTGAGAAGAGTACTCAGAGGGTGCAGAGAAGGAAATTATGAACTGGAAAAGAATTCATACTAGTAGCACAATTAGATGAATTTGAGATTAAGGATGTCATGTTGGCTCTAGGATCCGATGTGAACATTTTTCCTAAAAATACTTGGGAAGCCTTAGGAAAACCCCAATTGACATATTCCCCAATTCAGCTAAGGATGGCCAACCAATATTGTATTTTCCCCATAGGAATACTGAAGAGCATGGAAATAGATGTTGCGGGAGTGAAGACTATAGCTGACTTTGAGGTGATTGAGATCATGGGGGATAAGGACCCTTACCCTACACTACTTGGGATTGATTGGGCCTATGACAATTATGCAGTGATTGACCTAAAGAAAGACACCATGACATTTGAGGTAGATGGAATCAAGGTAGTTCAACCCTTGGATCCATATGTATACCTCATATATACAGATCCAACAGACAATAATATGGAGGGAGAAGACTTGGATCAATTATACATTGTAACAACAGGAACAAGAGAAGATTACATAAATCCTACTGCTAATGGATCGGTAAGTTGGAGGAGTATACAGTCAGTGGACGAAGATTCAGAATTGGCATTTGACAGTTGGCAGCAAGTCTCATATGAAAGATTCTCAAGGAGATGTGTAACTATTAGAGAAACTAGATGGGTTGGGACTGAGGTCAGATAACACCCAGTATATGATGGTACCTCGAGACTTGATATTTTTATGCCCAGCATGGAAGAAAAGGTAGTAGAGGATCAAAGGATCTCAATACTAGATTTATCCCTCTAAGACACCCTTGCCAAATGGTGAGCCAATCATAAAGCCTTACTCAGAAATTGGGACGATGTGAAGCAAGCTACCAAGTATAGGTTTCATAATAAGGAGGCCTTACTCAAAAATTGGGAAGATGTGAAGCAAGCTACCGCTATGTAATTACAATATGGAGTAGTTGGAATTAGAGATGCGGATGGATTTCCATGTTGCACAACTGTTCAATGAAGAATCTGATCCAAGAGAACATATTGAACAATGCATGACACAAAGTTGTCATCGTTAGAAAACTTCTATGGGTTCGCATTTCACTCACTAGGTCCAATTCTGAAATCTTGGTTCATGTATGAAGAAACCATAAGATAGACCAACAAATGGAAATTGTTGGTAGATCAATTTTGCAAGGAGTTCTTGTTTACAAGTAAGTAACCTGAGATTGAAGTAAACTCGGCAGATAAATAATTTCTTTACATAATAGTAATTATAAATCAAACCTATTAGTATGTGAAAAACATAGCCAATAACTTCAACTAATATTCACTTAACCCGAGACAAGAAGCCTATAGAATTCTATAATTAGCAGGATTCATAAAATCTCGATGTTAGAGGAATTGAGAAATCAGCCATTAAGGAGACATAAGGGAGAAGATAAATATAGAACATCATACCCAATGAGACTGATGGTTTTTATAATCACCCATTAAAGTTGCACAAAGTCAATATAGGGACCACGAAGCAACCTAAGATAACTATGGTGGAAGATTATTGGGATGCACAAACTAGTCAAGAAATATAGAGTTTGTTGTGGGAATATGACGATTTGTTCCCAAAGACGTTTTCAAAGTTAAATGGGATCAAAGGATTTATGGGAGAAATGAAAATCGAACTAAAACCAGGATCAAAGCTTGTGAGGCATATACCATACCGCCTTAACCCTAGAGTAAAATAGAAGGTCAAGAAGGAGATAGACAAGATGGCTGGGAGTTTGACTTATTTTTTCAAGTAGAAGAAGCAAAATGGGTCAACCCAATAGTCATCCAAAGAAAGAAAGGCACAAAGGATATCAGGTTTTTTGTAGACTATAGAAGCCTTAACTTTTCCTATGTACATGACCTTTTCCAACACCTTTACTAATGAGGTTCTAGAACAAAGCCATGGGGAAAGAAGCGCATCTATTTACGATGGATTTTAGGCTACCACTAAGTATGATTCAAGAGGACAAAGAAGACCACATTCATAACATAATGGGGATATTTCTCATACAATGTGATGCCATTTTGCTTAAAGAACACCCTTGCAGTTTTCTCCTGGATTGTAATAGCATCTTTCAGAGTTTATTCACAAGTTTATAGAAGTTTATATGGATGATTGGGCTATATATAGTCTGCTCAAGGAACAATGCAGCTGTCAATGTCCGATGTTCGACGATGTAGAGAATCGCGATATCATTGACCCTCGAAAGTGTGCCTTATGTGTACCGTGTATGGAAATTTGTTTTACCACATAGTATGTCGAGAGGGAGTGTTGGTAGAACCAGCCAAAGTCAGTGGTTTATTGTGAACATGCCACCACCTACATGTAAGCAAGTGTACATTCACCGGGACACGTGGTACCATCACAGTTCATCAAGATATGCAAACATTATTGCACCTCTAGAAAATCTATTGAAAAAGTCTGAAATGTTCCAATGGACCCCATCATGTGATAAATCATTTGGAGACCCTAAAGGAGAATCTCAACACAAAACCAATTCTGATATTCCCAAAATGGGAAAATTAATTTCACGTCCACATAGATTCTTCAGGTATTGCTTTAGAAGTTATCTTAGCACAACCTGGAGATGGAGCCATGGATCATCCTATCTATTTTTTGATAAGGAAGTTGTCACAAGATGAGAATAACCAATAATGACCACGTAAAGGGAGGGTTTAGCCATGATTTATGGTTTGGCAAGTAATTTAGACATTATTTGTTAGGTTTTCATTTTAAGTTCTTATTGATCATTCTACATTGAAATATCTAGTTAACAAACCTATGTTGGAAGGGATAATTTGTAGATGGTTGCTACTATTCTAGGAATTCTCTTTTGAAGTGATCATTAAGACTGGAAAATGCAACGGTGTAGGACCTGATCACCTATCTAGATTAGAGTCAGGGGAAAGTGGTGGAGCGATTGACGATCAACTCCCATATGCATATTTGTTATGGGTTGAATCCATACCAGAGTATCTAAAATACATAGCAATCTTCTTAAGTACATGAGCTTGCCCAGAAACATATTCTGCAACCCAGAAATTCCATATGGTTCTTAGAGCAGTGGAATACCAGTTAATTGTAGGGAAATTGTATAAATTGGGACTAGATAGTATCCTCAGAAGATGTGTCTTGGACCATGAAAGACAGGATATACTATGGGAATGCCACAACGAAATTGCGGTAGGTCATGTAGGAGGAAAGGCTACTACACAGAAATTCCTCCAAGCTGGACTTTGATGTGTAACACTCTTCAAGGATGCAAAGGTATATGCTAGATCATGTGATGTTTGTCAAAGAGTTGCTAAGCCATCATGACGAGATGAATTACCACTTCAACTAGTTCGCTCTTTGTAAGAATTTGAAAAGTGGGTGGTTGACTTCATTGGACCGATCAACCCCATAGCTAAGCATTCAAAGGCTAGGTACACTATTACCGCAATTGACTATCTTACACGTTGGGTTGAGGAAACAGTTTTTCAAGATTGCTCAACCGATATTGTTTCTAGGTTCATTTTTTAGAATATTATCACTCGATTTGGATGTCCTAGGATTCTAACCAGTGATCAGGGAGCTCATTTTATTAGTAGAATGATAGAAAATCTTACAACAGAGTTCCTGATCCAACATCACAAAATCAGCCCCTACCACCCACAACCAATGGAATAGTAGAAGCATTCAACAAGATTATGGAGAGAGGTTTAACAAAGGTTTGTTGCGCAAACTGAGAATATTGGGATGACAAATTTCCAGCAGTACTACTAGATTACAAGACAACCACAAAGAAACTACACAGCTACACGCCATTTCAACTAGTTTATGGGAAAGAGGTTGTGATGCCTGCAGAATTCATTACTCCAAGTTTGTACATTGCATAGATCACACACATGTCAGAGGAAGAATCAATCACATAGAGACTCGTGGAGTTACAAGAACTTAAGGAGACCAGGTTTTTAGCAGATTTCCATCAGTCGGTTGAAAAAGCAAGGAAACAATCTTGGCATGATAGACACATTAAGACTAAAGTATTTGCGTAAGGAGACAAGGTTCTACTCTATGACAGTCGGTACCAGAAGCATCTTGGCAAGTTGTGCATGCATTGGTTGGGACCATTTATAGTTGCGGAGATCCAACCTTCAGGAGCAGTTAGACTTGCACAACTAGATGGTATGTTGCAGTCGGGATGGGTGAATGGCACTCGCATGAAACCCTATATGTATCATAATTATCGCTCTAGTCTGAAAGAGAATATATAATAGTTAGATTTGAGTTTTTCTGCAATTTTTGTAAATTCAGTTAATAAATTTGATTTGTGAAGTGTTGCATCGTGACATATAGTTCATTTATTTTTCCATCTAAACGTTTTTTGATGCAGAAATGCTTACATGGCAGCGTAGGATCAGAAGCGTAAAGAACCCATTCATGACAATCATTAATATGATGGGGACCCCTTTGTTTTCGAAGGGAGAACGAATCCAAATGCAATCTGATTCCATGTACCACACGAACCCATTCTAGTCACAACCTTTATTGCTATTATGGTACCCCGTCTGAATTCAGTTAAGCCATAAAGCCGCAATACGCAAAGATGCCATCGGCATTCGCTCCAGGATTCCCATCCGTAAAAAAGAAATGTCTGAAATTGACCACGTCCCTATCCAACTTGCACAGTAAATGCCAAAATCACCCAATAGGATTTACCCCATTAACCCATCCCATTGGACAACTCAAATCCAAGTCCATGATGAACAATAGTTATTATTCAACTTGCCATCTAAGCCTGAGTATAAGGCTCTGAGAACTCGCCATAGAACACATTGTTTTCAAAGAACTTAGCGATTTTCGAATTTTGAAGAGTGAGCAAGCCTGTGTATCCCTGAGACCTGGAGTTATGACCACCAAATCCTTGTTTCGTTGTAGAATTTGATCATATACAGAACCCACAATGGTGAGAGCTATAGGAAGCTGAGGCACCATGTCCAAAGATACAGTACCAGATGATGTTGGATTACTGAGAGGGAGCGTGAATCAGTAATAGAGCAATTTAATCCTTTTTAACCATATAATCCAAGTGTTATATCAATGTAGCATTATCATCCAATAATTGTAGAGTAAATAAGAAATGAACAAATGAACAATCATACACATACACAGTACACCAGTGTTTTACTTGGAAACCCAAAGCGGGAGAAAACCACGAAATGATTTTTCTTAAATGTCTTGAAGAATTACATTCATTGGAAGCACCAACTTCCTTTGTTTTCTAGCTACAACTGGAAGGAGGCTCCAACCCCCTAGTTTATCAAGCTACAACCTGAGGGAAGCTCCAACTCCCCAATTCTCTGGCTACAACCAGAAGGAGGCTACAACCCCCTATGCTCTCCGACTACAACCGAAAGGTGGCTAAAACCACATGTCCTTGCCCCATCCAACCACCCTAAAGTAGAAGTAGAAGTAGAATGATGGAACCATTGTCACACTATCACTATGAGATATATTGTTGTAAACCTGTACCAATCAACCTGTACCAATAACTTGAACCATTCATCAACCATGCATCAACCTGTACATCAACTTGTAATCAACTTGTACCATAAACAAGTGCATCAACCATGCACCAACATGTACCAACCAACCTGTAATAAACTTGTACCATAAACAAGTGCATCAACCATGCACCAACCTGTAGCAACCAACTTGTAATCAACCTGTACCATAAACAAGTGCATCAACCATGCACCAACCTATACCTCAACCTATACCATGAACAAGTGCATCAACCATGCACCAAACCTGTACAAATAACATGTCACAACAACCTGTCCAAACAACCTATCACAACAACATGTCTCATCAATATTATCAACCAAATTAGATCTAATCACCAAGATCATTCACCAAGACAACTCTCAAATATGTGCATCAACCAAGCATAACACAACAACTCATAATCATCACCAAGATCAATATGTGC
>SNQJ01S0008839.1:50512-74044 GCA_010110895.2 Picea sitchensis | reverse complement strand
AACAAGTTCTCCAAATCTTAAAGGACAACCTGACCATGGCACAGAATCACATGAAACAACAAGCAGATCAACATCGTAGTGAAAGAAGTTTTGAAGTAGGGGATTGGGTGTTTTTAAGACTACAACCATACAAACAGATGTCCTTCAAGCAGGCCAAGAAGGATAATAAATTATCACCAAAGATTACAAAATAGAGAATCAATCTTCCTCAAAACTGCTTTGCGCCAGATTTCTTCAACCTCCAATAGTCTATGCATCTTCAAAATCTTCTTAGTTATCTTGAGTTTATCAATATTTGTCCATTCCTGCAATAAAATCAAACAATTCAAACCGAAATTCAGAAATTACCTAATATCACTCAATAATATTTCTAGAAGACTTTTTAATCATTTTTTGTCCTAATTATTTCTAATTAATAGAAAATTCAATAAAGATTATATCATATACCATGGTGATAAGGAGGATATTTGTACCTTTTTCTCAACTCAACATACCCCCCAGCTTACCTTCTTGCATGTCCTCATGCAAGCAAATATTTTACATGTATAGCAATGATGTTGAAGGGAGGAGAGGTATTTTCTCTAGGTCTTCTGAACCCATTCTTACTTCTGAGCTCTTCAAAAGAAGCTTCTTCCTCCTTCATATGAATTTCATAATTACTCTAGTAACCCTCTAGAGGATACCAAATAATAGGAGGACTATATCTGCACCCAATCTAGGCAGGCCCTTCATCCAGGATCATTCTGGAATATCTCTCCAACCTGAAGGTAGCTGGATAAAAGTTTTTGAAACCAAAGGGTTTCCTATTCTTGATTTCATTTGGGGAGGCATCCCATCTTAGTTTGGAAGCAGAAATAGCTTCTTCTTTAAGCCCCCTAAAATATGGTAGACCTGAACGTACAACCTTTTGGTGGATAGGAGATAAATATTATATAACCTTCTCCCTTTTCATGAATGTTTTGTGTTGCATAACTACTGTAAAAGATTTAGGAGGTTCCCCTCTGATCCATAGGTCTAGCCCAGTCTCCCTTTTCATCACGATATTGTGTGCTTTATCCCACATGGTTTGGTTCTTTTTAAAAGACAAGAATGATTGAAACTGTATGTCCCCAATGAAAGGATTAGGGTTCTCATTTCTATTTTCTCCCAGGATGAAGTTGTGAAGGTATAGCTCACACATAAAATATTGTACTCCTTCCTCTTGTTCTCTAAAACATGAAACAAACTCAGAAATAATGGTGAGCTAAAATGGTTTTCCTGCTCTAATAGATTTTATCCTTAGCAACAAATAACATTCTAATAAAAACAAGGTGTAATTCGTAGTAGGAGCCCTGCAATATACTATGTCAGAATAAACAAATAAAATCTCTTTGATTTTCTCCAAAGATTTATCTAACTGGCCCTGTACTTTCTTCACCTTTCCTTGAGCTCTGTTGAGCTCAACAAAATTCTCGTTCTTTGTTGCTAATGTGGCTTGAAGTTGTTTAACAACTTTCTGATTCTCTTCCATGGTTACCATCTCACTCCTGCATTGAGTCAGGGTCTGTTGGGTTTGCACCAATTCTGCCTCTAACCTGTTAATAACAACACCCTGTTCAGGAGACTGAAATGCTTCCTCAGTCTGAACAACTGTCTCTTTTGTTGTTGGGGCATCTGTTTGGGTCTCTATATCAATTGTGTCCAAAGGAGAAAGAAAATGTCTAGGAATCACTTCCTCAGTTTAGACAAATGTTTCTTCTGTTGTTGGAATATTTGTTTGAGTCTCTATCTCTGTTGTTTCCAATGGAGAAAAAAGTTTTTTCTGTGTTCCAACAGAACTATTGTGGATTGTCCTCCTAGGAAGTGGGTTTCTTCCTTGTGTTCTAGGCCTTTTTTATTTCTTCCTCTCATAGGCCTTGTCATCTTGCTCCAATTGTTTCCTTAATTATCTAATTGTTTCTTTGAGTCTACCAACTTTTTGTTTCAGTTCTTTGATTTTTTTAACCCTTTTTCTCAACATCTTGTTTTCCTGTTTCAATTTTATGATTTTATTGTGGCCTTTTCCTGTTGTTTTATGTTTATG
The DNA here is from genome assembly GCA_010110895.2 of Picea sitchensis. NCBI lineage: Eukaryota > Viridiplantae > Streptophyta > Pinopsida > Pinales > Pinaceae > Picea > Picea sitchensis. Next base: position 71,982 of record SNQJ01S0008839.1, on the reverse strand, counting down.
GGGAATGCCAAGGTTTTCCCCACCTGGATCAGCTAGTGATTGTTCCCCTGTTTCTTCTATGTGCTATGTATGTTCTACAAGGATGTTTACCTCAATGTGAGGTTCTGGCTATTTTGTATCTTCAAGGAATGGAATCTCTATGTCAGGGAGGTCCAAGGTAGGGTTTGAAGAAGAAGTTGATGCTTAGTGTTCTTCAGACCTGCCTGTGTATTCGGTAACTGATGTCCCTAAATTCCTTAATACTTGAGTCATCTCTACCTCATAACTTTTGAAGAACTGTTCTATAAGGCTTTCAAGTGATGGTTGTTATGTATGTACATTTTCTTGAGTGTCTTGTGAGGGTTGCTCTGTCTTCATAGCTTCCTGAATATTTTCAAGTTGAATTGTCTTTTTTCCCCTTCTCCTTTTCACATTAGGGATTTTAGGAACATCAATTATTCTTTTTATCCTCTTCTTTGATGTCTCTGCATGTTTGGTATGGGTTTCTTCCAGCTAGATGGGGTCTGCCTCAATTTCAAGCTGAGGTAGTGGAGTTTCAATTTGGGCACTACCTCTTTCTTCTTGAGCCATCTCAATTCCCTGTGAGGGAATTTCTTGGTGGATTTCAAGTTATTTGATTTGTAGGGGCTTATCGGCCTCGATTAAATATCCCCAAGTTATTTGAGTTTGGCTTAGGGCCCTATTTACTATTAGCTTTACTAGTCCATGGTGACTAATTATAGTGACGGATCTTTAGCCTTATGAGTTCTTGCAGCAGCTTCATGTAACATGGCATTTAGAAAAAATGGTAAATTTATTACTAATGTTTATTTTAGTGATGCTAACAATTTGAGGTGGCACGGCCTCACCACATAATACCTCCCATCACATGTGATATATCTTTGTATTACTCTTGCCAGCTCCCTCCATGGCTCGCTGAGAGCGGTAGGGTTGAGTCCCTTCCCCTTTTTATCGAGTTCTTCTCCAGGTTCTATGAAAGATTCCACAACCTCCTTGAGCGATGTATACTTCCTCATCCAAGGTATGCCTTCATTGGGGAGGCATGTAACCTCCTCTATAATTTCCTTAGTGACCGGAATTTGTATGTCTCAGATCACCGAAACTCCTCTCTGCAAGTTCTGAAAAAATGCTAGCGTGATATTTGTGTCATATTCTTGCAATCTGTTGAAATATTTTTTCCATCCCAGACAATGTAAAATTTCCCTTGCCTAGTCGGTTACCTACAACAATGTAGGCTCTCAGCATAGACTTCGGTCTCCCATATCTTCTGTGAACAGATGAGGACAACTATTGTTCTTGGTTGTAGCTTAGTTCAACCAACTTTTGAGACAATATCACCAGAAATAGCAAATATCATAGAACAAAAAATGTATATAAAATTGTGAGTTTTCCCATTTATTACAATCATTATGATCTATCAGTAAATGTGCAGAATATCCACCCCCTCATAAACGGAAAGGTCAAACTCAACCGTCGACATGTGCGAGTGTAATGATGGCAGGTAGTTTAAGTGAGGGGAATTAATACGTTGTCATCGTTGTTGAGAGAACAATCATAAATAACCTTCAAAAGTACTTAAACGGTAATCATGAACAATAGTCACTCTTGTGTGGGAAATTTAAATTTACATACCTATGTTCAAAAAATGTTCAAGGAAAAAGATTTTGAATAATGTAAATTTGTTCATGTGTTTTAGAAATATTCCACATGTCATAACATTGTTACTTTCCCTTTTTATTGGATATAATCGGAATGATAGCCTCTTTATTAGGAAAGGAAGTATAGGAACACACAAAAAAACTTGGCGTATTTAAGGTAAACTTCCATACCACGGGTAGAGCCACTGCTGCCAGCAGGCATCCATATCCTCGACAGGGTTTCCTTTTAACCCACAGATGAGCCTGTATCCTTAATAAATAGGTTGAATCGTCTTTTTCCAAAAATACCACTATCCTGGTTTAGTAGCCAGATAATGATAATTCCACTCACTATATTGTAACCTAAGTAAACAAGTCGGCTCGTGATGAGACCTATTGTCCTTTGATGAAAAAAATGCCAAAGGCCATTGACCTAATGTGGTAGCCATAGTGGGAATGTCACTTATGTTATTATCTGGTGATCGTGGTAGGTTGGCTCATGATGAGACCCCATATCCTTTGTGGGAGAATTTTATTACTTTACTTTAACATTTTATTGTTTTTGTTCTCATCGTTGTTTGTTTTTTATTTATTTATTATTAATTTTTTTAAAGCCTCTAATAAGGGAGGCTCATCTACTCCTTAAGAGTGAGGGATGGCATAAGAAGTGTAAGAATTCCAAGTAAAATGTTATTTAGACTCCTTATTATGATATGAAGGAAAATTATCATTCAGGTATATGTATATATATAGGGGAAAGAAATGAATTATGGTGGTTAAGGATTATGAACAATATTTAAGATAATTCAGAGAAATTAATCCAAAAACAATTCGATAAGGTATGTTAGGTAGTCCACAAAAAATGACAAATCGTTACTATGATAATTGGAAGTGATGCTGGTGAAAATTAATTAGTGAAGGTCATACCCAAAGGGGTGGCTAACATAATAATGGCATGTTTGTTTATGAGAAAAGAATCGGAACAACAATAAGGAAAAACCATAGAAGGAACAACAGTTTTTCTTTTCGAAGGAACAACAATTGTTCTTTTTGAATGAAAAAAGCTTATCTGAAAAATGAATAGTAGTCACGACAAAGGGAACAGGAGTTGTAACAAAGGGAACGACAATCGTTAATTTCAAATGGACGATACTACCTGCGAAAGGAACAACAATCACATGAAGGGAACAACAATTGTTCCGTTCAAATGAACGACAACCACATGCAAAGGGAACAACAATCATACGAAGGGAACAATAATAGTACGAAGGGAACGACAGTTGTTTCATTTCAAATGAATGGAAATGATGATGTTCTAATATTAACCATCTAATTAAGTGATCGGAAACCTCTCGCAGACATTTTTATTTTAGTGAATCTAGGATTGATTAGTCATCAACTAAATTCATTCAATTTTTATGGGTAGGTTTATTCAATAATCAAAGTATTGTTTGGTTTGTTAGTGTTATACATTCATTATAGTGACCCTATTTTTTTTGTGGTACATGGCATATTCATCTTCTAAAAAACAGGGTTTATATTCAATGGGTTTCTCAAGGTGAGATAGGAGCACAGAACATAAAAGAGTGCTAATTATATTCATTACAATCATATTTTTTGGTTTTTATTCTATCAAGTGACTTTCATAGGAGGTAAAAAATAAAAACTCAATCAAATCTGTAAAGAAATCTATATACAATATGTACAGTGCTGATAAAAATCATCATTTTATGAAGTTGAAGTTGTTGGGTTACCTACCCAGCCAGCTAAAATCTAAACAGTAGGGTCCTTACTTACTTCTTGGAAAAAGGATTCTTTTGAAAGCGGTTGATGGTAGAGTCATAACCAATGTCCATTTACCAAAAAATGAGAACCAAACCCATCGATGGTAACTAAAGTGACAATGCCATTATCATGAACTTCGTTGATTTCATACGGTCCCAACCACCTTGTCTGTAATTTTCCAGGAAAATCCTGAAATCTGGAATCATAGAGAAGTTCCCAATCACCTTTTTGGAAGGATTTCTTCTTGATATGTTTATCATGCCAGCTATCTCTCTGTTGGTGAATGACAGTTGTGCGTTATAGGGAAAACAAGCATGCTTCGTCTAACTCATTGAGTTGTTGTAAGTGCTATTTATGTGCCTCTGTAAGATCAAGTCCAATTTCCTGAGCCATCATTAGAGTCTAGATCTCAAATTCAATTGGAAAGATAGGTTCGTTGCCATAGACTAGATGATAAGGAGAGTAACCACTAGTGTTACGCCATGTCATTCGATAGGCTCATAAGGCATTTGCAAGCTCAGATTCCCAATTCTGACGGTTTGTTGAGATTGTTTTTGTCAAAATTTCCTCCAAGACTTTATTGGTGCTTTATACTTGTCTGTTTGCATGTGGGTGGAATGGGAAGTAACTATGTGTCTAATATGATAATTGCACAGTGTAGCCATGATTTTATGGGTTGTAAATTGCTACCCTCGGTCAGTGATTTCTTCCCTGGGTAATCCATAGCGTACAAATAACTCAAAGAGAAACTTAATGACTACTTCCTCCGTTGTGTTTGACAAGGCTACTACCTCTACCCATTTGGTCATATATTTTGTTGCAACTAATATATAGGCTTTCTGATTTGATTTTGGGTTGAAGGGGCCAACAAAATCCAGTTCCCATCTCACGAAAGGTTTTGTGACTACTTGTGCTTGTAGGGGCATTTCATCAGCTTGGCCAAGTCGACCCATCCTTTGATAGCTATCGCATGCCTGGACATACTTCTTCACATCTTTAAATAATGAGGGACAATAGTAGACCATCTGCAAAATATTATGCCCAGTTCTGCGTTCTGCAAAATTTCTGCCACAGGGCTCATCATGACTTGGCTTCAAGACATCGTAAATTTCATCATCTCTTATGCATCTTCGGATCTGGAGGTCATCCCCTCTGTGGAAAAGATATCCACCAATCCAAGTGAATCGTGCACTGTGATGGACGATCAATTTCCTTTCTCTCTATGATAGGTGTGTTGGTAGTTTCCCAATTGCCAGATAATTTTCCACATCAGCATACCACGGCATCTTAATAGTGACAACGAACAAGTGTTCGTATGGAAATCAGTCTTCAACTATCAAAGAATCATCTGTTTTGGGAATGTGAGACAAGAAATCTGCAATGAGATTCTCTCTTCCGGGACGATCCTTGATGGTGATGTTGAATTCCTGTAATAGTAATAACCACCGAGTAACCCGTCCATTAGTAATTGGTTTTTTAGATAAATATTTAATAGCAGAATGATCAGTATATAGAATAACTGGATAGCCTGTTATATAGTGGAGGAATTTATTAATAGCATGTATAACGGCTAAAATTTATTTTTATATTACTATATAATTTAATTCAGTGGGAGTAAGATGTTTTCTAATAAAATAAATAGCATAAGGTTTCTTGTCTTATTCCTATCCAAGGACAGCGCCTATGGAAATATCCGATGCATCTGTAGAAATATGAAATGGAAATTTCCAGTTTGTTCCTCTCAGCATCGGTGTTGTTGAGACCAACCTTTTAAGTTCTGCAAATGCAACATCACACTTATCAGACCACTGAAGTTCCGCATTACCAGTTAAAGCATGTAAAGGTGCAACTATTCTTGAAATTTTTTCTATGAATCTACGATAACAGCCTGCACATCCAAGGAAACTACGTACCTCAGTTTGTGTCTGAGGTGTGGGTAGATTAAGAATTACCTCTATTTTTGTTGGGTGTACCTTTATTCCATCTGCATAAACATAGTGTCCTAGTACCACACCTCCGGTCATCATCATATGACATTTCTCATGACTCAAATAGAGCCTGGTAGCAGTGCATCGTTCCAGTACCTTCTCCAGATTACTTAGAGCTTGATCAAAATCAGTTCCATAAGGGGTGAAATTGTCCATGTAAACTTCAATTCCTTCATTAATCAGATCAGAAAATATGCTCAGAATGCCTCTCTGCAACGTGTCTGGAGCATTACATAATCTAAAGGGAAATACTCTATATGTGAAGGTACCCCAGGGACATGTAAATGTAGTTTTATCTTAGTCTTCTGGAGAAATATGGATCTGATTATAACCATTAAACCATCTAGGAAGGAAAAGAATTGCTTCCATGCTAAAGTATCAAGGACTTGGTCAATAAAAGGTAGGGGGAAGTGATCTTTCTAGGTAGAATTATTGAGTTATCTATATTCTACACAGATCTTCCATTTCCCATTATTCTTTGGGACGATTACTAGTGGAGAGACCCACCGACTGTCTAAAATAGGATATATGAAATCTACATCCAACAATTTTTGTAACTCTTATTTAACAACATCCCTGAGATGAGGGTTCAATCTTCGTTGGGGTTGTCGGATGGGTTGGGAATCTTTCTCAATTTAGATATGATGTGTACAGAGTTGGGGGTCGATTCCCTTCATGTCAGGATACTCCCAAGCAAAATCCTGTTGATATTTAGAAAGGATCTGAATCAATTTTTGTTGTTTTTGCTCATTCAAATTAGTATTAATATTCAGAAACCTCCCTGGTGCAATTTCAACTGATATGTTGTTATGGACAGCAGTAGTGGGAATTTGCTGCTCCATCAATTCTTCCAAAGGATCTCCCTCTACTTCATTATCTAAAACAACTTTTAGCATTTGACATGTTGGGTTGCTTATAATGGTTGGACTGTTAATGAAGCTATTGATCACATCATATTCTAGTTGGTTCTTGAGTTTGAGAGATTCCTCCAATGTGAGAGGAGATCATAGATTCTTTTCAGGATATGTAGGTGGTGGCAACTGCTGATGTATGATAGGCAGAATTGGTTTAGCTGGAGGATATAGGATGAGGTTCTTTGTAGCACTTCCTCTAGAAATTGTCATGTTGCCCATGCGACATCCTATGTATGCATATGTTGTTGCGAGCCATGGTCTTCCCAGTATCAATGGGTGTCCATTGAGTCCACTTCTTGGGTTGATAATGAGGAAATCAGTTGGGTATTCCCAAGAGTCAACTGAAATTTATATATATTATAATGTATCGATTAGTAACATAATTGAAGTAGGTTCGAAGGAGGTGATACCCAGGGCGTTACAGGTTTCGATGGTCATAATATTAAGGGTTGCCCCCAAATCCACTAGGGTATTTGGAAAAAAACAGCCTTGTATCTGAACTGTTACCACGGGATTCCCTGGGTCTGTATACTTGACCGGCTCCTACCTAGAATAAGATTAGACAAGGCTCCTGCTAGGTGAACCGTTGATGGATTTTTAGATTTTCTGGCAGGCTCGTTACCACATAATTCTTTAATTATCTTTGCATAAATTGGAATGTCTTATAGAGACTGTAAGAGTGAGATATTAACATATAGATTCTTTGATTCCCCTACAATATCGAAGTTAGGATATACAATTGGTTTTTCTATCATTAGCCTCTCAGGAAACGGGGGAGGAGGAACTACATCCTCATCAGGATTTTGTTGCTCGACTGTGTTTCCCCCCTACTCTACTTATTCTGTTATGACCATAGTAGAGGGTGTTATTGCTAGTTGTATATTATTTTCATTCTCCTTCTCTTGGTGAATGTTACTTTCTTCAGGAGAAATTAGGTGCCCTGACCTCAACCGGAGTTCATTACACCCTATAGAGTTGATTTCCCCATCCAAATTCTCAATAATTTGCACAAGCTGGGCTGGTATATTATTAGGATTTGGGTTGGGTTGAGATGGTAATTGAGGGCGCATTTTAGGTTGAGGGTTTTGGGGTAATTGGAGTGGATCTTGTAAAGTGGGTTGAGCTTGAGGAGTCATCCCCATGGGTTGATTGGTCATCCCCATGGGGAGCTTCCGGTTTTGATTCCAATTGGGGCCTTGGGAAGCTATGTTAGCCCACTTTGAAGGATAGGGGTTATTATTTGAATTATTCCATGATAAGGTAGGGTATTTCAAGTTAGGCTAGGTGGGATTTGCAACTGGTTGATTTGGCCAGGTGGTATTTGCAGTTGGTTGATTTGGCCAGGGTGCAGTAGGATATTGTTGGGACTACCATGTAGGGTTAGAAAATGGTTGGCTCTGCCATGTGTTTCCAGGATTTTGTTGTTGATTATATTGCCCATAAAGGAAAGAGGAAGGATCTTGTAGCGTACCTGGGGGATGAGCCTGCCATTGGCGACACTGAGCCATTAGATATACCGGTTCAGTTTCCTCTTTCGCTTCTTTAAAGTCATATTTTAGTCTTGGGAGTGATGGACATTTCTCTATTGCATGGTCTTTGGAACAGATGGTGCAAACCCGAACCACATCCAAAGGAAATTCCCTCGGATCATGTTTCTTTCTGCATCGGTGGAAAAATATGGCCAAGGATTGTTCTGCTTATGTTTGTTTCTGTTTAGCCTGCAAAACATCCAATTGTGTAGTCAGAGTACTCCAAATGTCAGTTTTGAAATTTTCTAAAATATTACTAACTTCTGCTCAGGTGACACCCCTGCTAGTAATGTTGTTATTTCTGGTGAGAGGAGCCTGCATTCTCAATTCGGTCCTTGTACTTCCACATAAACACCTGATGCACAATTGGATAATGTTATCATACATTTCTTGATAAATATCACCTTTCCCCATTAAATTCAATGTTTCTACCCATTCATCCTTCATATCTTTTATCAAAGTGGCTTTAAGTACCTCACCTGGTAGTGTTCCATAAGGTGATTTTTGCAAACTATATTGAAACCTTTCAACATATTCTTTAGTGTCTCATTTTATTTTGCATTCATTTGAAAGATTTCATCTTTTAGATCCCTGGTTCTACAGTAATATTGATATTTCGTGAGGAAGGCTTGTTTCATTTCATCCCAGAAATTTATAGTTTCTTCTCCTAATCCCATAAACCAACGCAAAGCTACTCCTTTCAAAGTGGAAGGGAACAACTTCAGTTTCTGGGGTTCAGAGGTGTAGTCATAACCTCTACACAGGACATCAAATTTGAATAGGAACACATCAGGGTCCTCCGAGATTAATCCATGAAAGGTTGGAAGATCATGTAGTGGGATGGATTTCATTGGGGCATTGGAAACCGGATCAACTATAGGATATTCCAATGTAACGTCCTTGACCATCAAAACCACTGTCGAGCAACGCTACCAAAATACCTTGTCTTCAACAAACATGCTCTGATACCAATTGGTAACATCCCCGACCATCCACAGGTCGAGTAACACTACTATGTGGAACATTCACATATATATATAACATGCATTTTAATCTAAATAAAACACATAACACAAAGTTATTGTTACCATTCAGATTCAAACAAGATTAACAGTAAATCCACATGCAACGGAACACATGATACATTTACCAGTAGCACAGACATGCATAACATACATAATTAGCCACAGAAATGATACTTATATTTTAGATGGAGTAAATCCACCAACTACATGCAAACCTTCCATGAACCTCCCTCCCAAAGACCATGTTACTCATCACACTCGGCAGTGGGTCACCCCCGAGTCGGGACTAAGCTCCACCTAGGGCAAGGGAATCCTAGACTAGGCTGAGATTATAGGAAACTGCATAGTGCAACTAGAAGGATTATCTCTAGGAGCCTTCTTACGCCCACCACTCATGGACTCTCATTCCCCACATGCATGTTCCACCCTGGGAATATGCACCTTCACTATTCCACAATCCATCAGCTGCTCCACTTCCCCTCTCAGAGTCTCGACAACAGGTTGGATCAAGAATTCTTAGAGCTCTGTAGCTGGTGTTGGACTCTCTCTAGGAGAAAACCACTTCCTAGAAAACCCTCTCACCTGGAGAGAGTTGCTTGCAGGCCTGACAACCTGCCTCTTCAACCACGGGCCTGACAACCCACTTCTTCAACCAATTTCAACTCAATTCCTGCAAGGTAAGGATAATAACAACATCAACAACATTTGGTTAACTCATGGGTGACAGCAGCAACAGGAAAATTGGGCATGGACATCCAAAAACGGAAATAGCCCCCACTAAGACACAACATGGCTCAGGTCATATTCAGGATGTGTCAAGCTTCACAGTAAAGACAACACAGGTCGGCTTCATGGTTTCCAGGTTCCAGAGATGCGTGAGGGTGCAGAGGTCGATGGTGGAGATCCAACGAGTCGGACGAGCAAGAACCGAATGGGTATCCCCCCCCCAACTCGAGCTAACCCTTCAGCTTTAGCTGCATGCGCCCAGGTCGACACTTGTCTTCCTAGAGCTGCATGCGCTCCATTTTGCATGTGTCCCCTTTCTGAGAACTTAGGATAACTAGGTTTAATTTATTTTCCCCACTTTAATACTTTCATTCTTTTAGGAATATATTAGAAAATTCATTTTTGGGTTAAGCCCCCTAGCTTAGCTCCCTTCTTTCCTAACCTCTCAGTCCCATCCCTTTCCTTACCTAGCCTTGTGGAAGCTTAGTCCCCCATCACTCTTTATTTATGGTCGGTCTGCACGCAGCTATGTTTATATTTTATTAATGATCTGCATAATTACATATACAAAATCAGGCTCCTGGCCTTCAACACCTAGGCTCTGCGGCCTAGTAAACACATAATCCCACCATCTTATCAACACTCGGCTCACTAGCCTAAAAAAAATGTTTACAATTCATAAATACAATTGGGGCTCATCCTTAGGAATATTACAATCCCCTCCCCTTATTTTTGAACTATCCTCAGTTCAACTCTTTACACAACATCAACAAGATTTTCAAAATCTTCAAAAATATGCGAGTATTCTGCCTGCATAGCATATTCATTCTCCCATGTCGTGTCCTCAGGACCGTACCAGGTCCACTGGACCTTTACAATCCCTATGGATCGATTCTAGAGATGTTTTCTCTTCTGGTCCAATATGCGCACAGGATGCACTCGCAAGACAAGTTCTTGCTCCACCTAAATCACATTCCAATCAATAACATGATTAGCATCAGGTATATATTTCTTAAGCAATGAAACATGAAACACATTATGTACATTCATGGATGCAGGTAATGCAATCATATATGCAACTGGTCCAATCCTTTCTAGGATTTTGAATGGCCCACAAAATCTGTCTGCCAATTTAGAACAGTTTCCCAACTTCAAGGAACTTTTGTTGGCTTTCGCTTTCAAGAAAACATGATCACCCACTTTAAACTCTCTATGGCTTATGTTCTTATCAGCATAAATTTTCTGCCTATCTTGGGCAGCCTTCAAATTCTGCTTAATTTTCAACATTTGATCTTCCATTTCCTTGAGCAACTCTGGCCCAACTATTTCTCTATCAGTTGGGTTATCCCAGCTTACTGGGGTGTTTCACTTTCTTCCATAAAGTGCTTCAAATGGGCTCATCTTCAATGATGCTTGAAACCCATTGTTGTAGGTGAATTCTACCAAGTGTAGGTAGTTCTCCCATTTAGATGGTTTATCCATCACATACATCCTTAGCATGTCTTTTATCACTTGGTTCACCCTCTATGTCTTCCCATCAGAATCAGGATGATAGGTTGTTTTGAAATTCAGATTCGTTCCAAACCCTTTAAATAACCCCTTCCATAACTTTGAGGTAAATTTCGGGTCTTGGTCAGACACAATTGTCTTGGGAATACCGTGCAATCGTGTTATTTTCCTCATAAAGATATCGACAACATTAGTTGCCTTGTGAGTAGTCTTTAATGGAATAAAATGGGAAGCTTTCGTAAGCTTATCCACCACCACCATGATTCATTCATTTTGCTTGCCGATTATGGGCATTCCTGTGATGAAATTCATTGTCACCACTTCCCACTTCCATTCAGGAATGGGTAAAGGTTGTAGCAACCTTGTTGGGTGCCTGTGCTCAGCTTTAACCTTCTGACACTCCATACATCTGGCGATGTATTTTTCAATTTCCTTTTTATATCTGGCCAAAAGTAATGGCTTTGGACTGCTTCCACACTTTTCTGATATCCGGGGTTCCCAGCATAAGGCACATTATGCATTTCCTTCAAAATCATAATTTTCAATTCCTGGACATTAGGTACATAAACTTTGTTTTTGTGCAGGAGTTTTCCATCAACTTCCAACTTATAATATTCCACTCTTTGTAGCATATTACCTTGTTGTAGCTTTGCTAGCAATTCCTTGTGCTGCAAATCTGCATTTGTAGCTTCCAAAATTCTGCCTTTAATATCATTTTGGTACATGCTAATGGTTGTAGCATGTAGTTCATGCACTCTCCTGTTGAGTGCATCAACCACCTTGTTCTATTTTCCTTTGATATTCTTGATATCAAATTCATACTCACAAAGGAATTCCAACCATCTACTCTACCTAACATTTAAGGTTGGTTGATCAAACAAATACTTCAGACCATTATGGTTTGTCCTCAGTCAAACCTCCTTCCCATGAGGTAATGCCTCTATTTCTTCAAAGCGTGAATGATGGCCACCAACTCCAAATCATCAGTGGCATAGTTCTTTTCGTTCTCTTTCAACTTCCTGGACTCATAACATATTACAAATCCATTTTGGTTGAGGACTCCTCCCAGTCCTTCTTTGCATGCATCGGTACACACTATGAAATCCTCATTTGGATCTGCAATCCTCGGGATTGGAGCATTGGTTAACAGTTGCTTCAATTGTTGGAAGCTTCTCTCACAATATTTTGTTCATTGAAATTTCTTCTCCTTCCTTTGCAAGGAAGTGATGGGGTGAGCTATGCTTGAGAATCTAGCAATGAACCTTCTGTAATCACCAGCTAGACCCATAAAGGATCTGACTTTTGTTATATTCTTAGGCGATGACCGTTCTCTGATGGCTTCTACCTTCTCAGGATCCAAAGCTATCCCATCCTTTGAAATGATATGACCCAAGTAATGGATCTTCTTTTGATAACATGAGAACTTTCTCAATTTGGAAAACAACCGGTGCTCTCTTAGCACCTGCAACACCATCCTTAGATGTTGTTCATGATCTTCCTTCATCTTGGAATACACCAGAATTTCATTCAAAAAGACTATGACAAACTTGTCTAGATATTCCCTGAATGCACCATTCATTAGGCACATGAAAATAGTGGGTGCATTTGATAACCCAAATGGCACCACTATGAATTAATAATGATTGTACCTTGATCTTAAGGCGGTCTTGTTGATGTCTTCATCCTTTATTATTACCTGGTGATATCTTGACCTAAGATCTATTTTTAAAATTATCTTAGCATCCTTCAACTAATCAAAGAGATCATCGATCCTTGGCAAGGATACTTGTTCTTAATAGTTACTTTTTTCAATTGTCTGAAATCGATACACAATCTCAATGTCCCATATTTCTTCTTCACGAACAGGACCAGGGAACCCCAAGGTCACACACTTGGGCATATATACCCCTTCTTCAAAATATCTTCAAGCTGCATTTGTAGTTCTTTCAGCTCTGGTGTACTCATTCTGTAAGGAGATTTTGACACTGGAGCGGCTCTAGGAATCAGGTTTACAAAGAAGTCAATATCTCTCTTCGGGGGTAGTCCAGGTACTTAATGGAATACATATTAAAAATCCTTTAGTACGGCATGGTATTTGATATTTGACACCTTATCCTTAGGTGCTTCCTCCATGTGGGCTACAAATAATTGACATCCTTTCCTGTAGTACTTCTTTAGCCGCATTACTGAGATTTCTCTGACAGTAACTGCTCTGGGAATTCCTTGGACTTTCCTTGGGTTTCCTTCCTCATCCAGGCAGGTTAATTCCTTGTTACGACAATATAATATGGCATGGTGTTGGTCCAACCAATCCATCCCAATTAGACAGTCATAGGAACCTAAAGGTAATATGTTCAACTCATCCTGTGTGCTCAGTCCATTCATGTCCACTGGACAAGACTTAACCAACTCAACAACCTTTCTCTTGGCTCCTATAGCCAACTACACTAACCAAGATTTTCCATGATTTATTCTTGACAATTGCAAACTTTCTACCATTCTAGAATCTATATAACTATGACTAGCCCCTGAATAAATCAATATAGTAAAGTTATGATTATTGATCATACCTTTAAATTCAATCATGTGTGATTGAAATTCAGCTTAATTGTTGTCCAGGTCTGCATAGATCCTTAGTTCTCTATTTCCCATGTCCTCCATTGTTTCAGTTTGTTGAACATTATGGACAGCTCTCACTTTTCCATTTTTGTGGGGAAAATCTATGTACTTGTGGTTTCCCTAACAGCCCCAACATTGAATGGGCGTCTTCCTTGGCCTTTGTCCCCCTACTTTATTCATTTTTCGCTCTCTAAAAGATGGTTGTCCTTGAAGACTATTTATGAAAAAGGGAGGCTTGTTTCCCTTCTACCTCTGCTCTTTCTTGAACTTCTTCTAATCATCCCAAGCCTTCCGAAAAGTGGGATTTTCTCTTTGTTGCTCATATAAGCATTTTTCTCTTCTTATAGTTTATTCCATAGTTTTAGGATCATCATATTGGATCTTGTCATTGATGGAAGGTGGCAGGCCACTCAAATACCTTTGAATTTTGACAGTCTCATCTTTGATGAATGGAACATACTTCAGCAATTCCAAAAACCTTCGCTCATATTCATCAATAGACATGCTATCCAGCTTGAGTTCAAAGAATTATTTCATCTTTCTGTCGTAGTATCTTTTAGTCAAGTATTTCTTTTCGAAATACTTATTGAATTCTTTCCAAGTAACATTCTTCTCTTTAATGTGTTGCACCTGCACAATTTGATCCCACCACATGGATTCCTTTCCTTTCAATTGATACATTGCAATTCTTCCTTCTGCATGAGATCAATAATTCTATAGTTTGAAGTATTTCCTCATGCCAAGAATCCATGTCTCAATATCTTCCTCCTTCTGGTGCTCTCCATCAAATGTAGGCAGTTTAATCTTGTTCATTTCTCCCTTCAGTTCATCCACTCTAGATCTCCTATGCTTTCTGGTAGGATATGGGCTTGAACTACTGTGTGCCTCCTTATTGGACTGCTTCAAGGAGTGACGACGATGCCTACTAATTCTTCTTGATCTTCTTTTCCTCTCTGGGGGCCTGCGACTCCCTGTTTTTCTTGAGTCACTCTCCTTATCCAACTTCTTTTCGATTCTCTCCAGATTTAGCATCAACTTTAAGTTGAATTCTCCTTGTCTATCCTTGGCTTTCATGAGATTTTTGTTATCATCTCAGTGAGTCTGGGCCTCTTTTTGCAATCATTCAATGGTTTTCATCATATTCCCTTCCTTATCTATCTGTCCTAATTTCCATTGGAGTTCGATCCTTCCACTCCCAAATGGACATCCATTCCTTTTACTTCATTCTCTGAACTGGAAGCATTTTGTGCCTCCTCCATTTCTCTACAGTCAGTGGAAATTCAGTTCGGTTATGACAATGATTGACTCTGCAAACACAGCATACAATCAACTAGAATTTGTGAGATTGTCATTCCTTAACACATCCCACAGCATTCATAAACCAATATGATTTAAGAAAATGTTCAGATTTCACTTTCTTTCCGAGCTCTTCTCTGCTCTATAATAACTTTCGGGCACTAGCCTCTTTCTCTCAGTCCTCAACCCACATGATCACGAGTCGTGACCAAGAGCTATGTCAAAAGGTTCTTACTCGGGCCTTCATATTTCAGAAATTTTAAAGGCGCCCCCAAAAATATCTCAGAGTTCGAATTACTAAACTCACAAAGTAGGGTGGATCAACGGTCCACGTCTACCCATCATCCAATGGTTGATACCCAATGTGGACTTTTGTCATCAAATTTTTGGGACTTCGGAGCTTCATATCTTTGGGACTTCGGAAGTTTGGAGCTTCAGGACTTCAGAGATTAGGATATTTGGGTTTTGAAAGTTTTCACACCCGCTTCCTTCCAATCTCCTGAATTTCAAGTTTCCGGACTTCTTACCTTCCGGATCCACCTAGTACAGATGTCACCAACTCATATGGTCGCATGTGGCATGTCTAGGAATGTCCACATCATCCTTGGCGACATCATCTGACCCCACCATGTCTACTCTTTCGCTTCAGAACTTCAAAGTTTCATGTTTTGGCCTTCCTCTTATCCTTGCATCTAGCTTTACCAATGTTGCGAAGTCCAAAGGGCTTCCAGGATGACCCTTCTACGTTTTCTCCAGATCTAACGGTCGTAGATAATTTCCCTATTTCCAAACATATCCTATGACCAACATTACTCTGCGGCCCAATACCACGTTTGTCATGGTTTTACAATACCTCTACCCCTCCTGAGATTCATAACATGGCCAAGGTAACCTCTTGGCACTCAAGAACGTTATGGGGTTCAAAATTGTTTCTTCTAGACACAATTTCCACTTGAAACCTTGGCTACAAAGACCACTTATGTAGCCCATCTAGTTCCGACGTTGAAACCTTGGCTCTGGACTCGAATTTTGTCTACTTCGACAACAATTATTTCTGAAAATTTTCCTTCAATTTCCACTAACATGTCCCATTCAGGCTCAGTGTTGAAAACCTTGGCTTTGATTCCAATTTGTAACGTCACCGTCCATCATTACCACTGTCAGGCAATGCTACCAAAACACCTTGTCTTCAACAGACATGCTCTGATACCAATTGGTAACGTCCCCGGCCATCCACAGGCTGAGTAATGCTACTACGAGGAACATTCACACACACACACACACACACACATATATATATATAACATGCATTTTAATCAAAATAAAACACATAACACAGAGTTATTGTTACCATTTAGATTCAAACAAGATTAACAATAAATCCACATGCAACAGAACACATGATATATTTACCAGTAGCATTGACATGCATAACATACATAAGTAGGCACATAATTGATACTTATCTTTTAGCTAGAGTAAATGCACCAACTACGTGCAGACCTTCCACGAACCTCTCAGCCAAAGACCACACTGCTCATCATGCTCAATAGTGGGTCACCCCCAAGATGGTACTAAGCTCCACCTAGGGCAAGGGAATCCTAGACTAGGTTGAGGTCACATGAAACTGCACAGTGCAACTGGAAGGATTCTCTCCAGGAGCCTTCTTATGCCCACTACTCATGGACTCTCATTCCCCAAATTCCTGTTCCACCCCGAGAATATTCAACTTCATTATTCCAGAGTCCATCGGTTTCTCTACTTCCCCTCTCAGGGTCTCGACAACAGGCCGGATCAGGAATTCTCAGAGCTCTGTAGCTAGTGTTGGACTCTCTCTAGGAGAAAAACACTTCCCAACAAAATATCTCTCCTGGAGAGAGCTTCTCACAGGCCTGACAACCTGCCTCTTCAACCACGAGCCTGACAACCCGCTTCTTCAACCAGTTTCAACTCAATTCTTGCAAGGTAAGGATAATAACAACATCAACAGCATTCAATTAAATCACGGGTGACAGCAGCAACAGGAAAATTGGGCATGGACATCCAAAAACAGCAGCAGCCCCCACTAAGGCAACATAGATAAGGTCATATGCAGGATGTGTCAGGCTTCACAGTAAATACAACACAGGTCGGCTTCACAGTTTCCTAGTTCTAGAGATGCGTGAGGGTGCAGAGGTCAACAGTGGAGATCCAATGAGTTGGGAAAGGAGGAACTGAATGGGCAGGGCCCCTCCAACTCGAGTTGACACTTCATATTTAGCTGCATGTACCCAGGTTGACACTTGTCTTCCTGGAGCTACATGCACTCCATTTTGCATGCATCCCCTTTCCATGAACTTAGGATAACTGGGTTTAATTTCTTTCCCCCGCTTTGATACTTTCATTCTTTTAGGAATATATTATAAAATTCCTTTTTGGTTTAAGCCCCCTATATTAGCTCCCTTCTTTCCTAAACTCTAAGTCCCATCCCTTTCCTTACCTAGCCTCGTGGAAGTTTAGTCCCCCATAACTCTTTCTTCGTGGTCAGTCTGCACGCAGCGATGTTTATATTTTATTAATGATCTGCATAATTACATGTACAAAATAAGGCTCCCGACCTTCAACACCTAGGCTCTGCGGCCTCGTAAACACATAATCCCACAACCTTATCAACACTCGGCTCACCAGCCTACAAAACATGTTTACAATTCATAAATACAACTGGAGCTCATCCTTGGGGATATTACATCCAAAGTGGAAATCCGAGGTCGCAGTGGATTCTGCTGCGCCATTTGGTTGAAAATATGCCAATAATCTTCAGGGATTTCCTGGCCTGGGTGTTCTATTCTAGGTGGTTGATTATTTGGTCCTTTAGGGGATTTAATTGCACTACCTCTATCTGGGATTTTAGGTGTACCTTATCCTGTCATAATCATAGGAGATCCAGGATCAGGTGGTGGTGATGGGTTTGCTTCAGCAACCCCATTGGTCTCCCCTTATCCTTCTTCCATATTACAATAATTTCCCTCGTCTGAGAGGTGGAGTATCTGTATTTTGAAAACTTTTTCTAGTCCCTTCAGTTCTTCTATGAACCTCAGTGTGAGTTGTAGTTGGTGAGTTTGTTTCTTGATGGATGCAAGTAGAACCTTTCCGGGGTCCAACCGAGTCTTGAGATTCATCTTTTCGGATGATTTTGTCTATGAAAGTGCTTCTTCTAGGGGGCACCAGGCCCTGGGCTTTTGTAGTTTTTGGTGGGGGTTTTGGTTTTTCAAGTTATTTCTTCTTAGTCATACACACTCACATAAAATTCTAAGTACCTATACGACCTCTATGTGTCAACTGAAGGTACGCATTGCCACAAGCATTTTACTTGTTGCCTACATAGGTTCCTACCTTTCATTTTCAATACCTCATCCTCCAGAGACGCAACATATGCTATCTTTGACATTCTCCCCAGCAATGGCACCAAAATGTTGGGCTCTAAAGGTGTCCTAAAAACAACCTTAGTTTAACATTAGTTTATGAATCGAGGATTCGTCTTTTCTTTCAAGAATATCAACAAAGTCTATGCAGATAGTTGTAGAGGTTAAAATCGTGTAGTCAAAGCAAATCTGAGTTTATCAACAATCAAGTTCCTCACAGATTCATTAAAACTCTGAAACTAAGATCTTACTCAACAAAATTATAATCTAATCAATAACATGTTGTAAATTAAAGGCATTGACCAATTTGATGAATTCATCTAACTAAGAAACAGGAATCTAATCTATAAAAATACTTAATAAACCAACCTATCAATGATTGTCTAACCTGTTGGAAAAGAAAAACTAAGTACTGTAGAATTGAAAAGGAACATCAAATGCAGATTTAAGTGAAAGGAACAGCAACTATAAATTTAATAAAAGGACAATGCATGTGAAAATGAGAGGAACTTTCAAGCAATAAACTACATCAATGGGAAATGGAACAACAATCGATAAAATTCAAATGAAACATCTATCCTCTGTAATTAAACAACATAACCAATGTATAAAAGCATCAACACACTCACGCATTTATCTAACTATTGAAAAGAGATTGAAATCACAGAACTGAAATAAAATTGATACGACTAGACAGTAACTCCTTTCGACTGGGCCCATGGTCTTCAGAAGTACTGCTTCTAGAAACTCAGTACGCAAAGATGGTAAAAATGTTGAAGGCTTCTATTAATTCCATAACTGGTACAACATTTATAATCAACTGCTTGTACAGAGAAATTTAGAGATCTGAATGCTTGGATAAATTTCTTTGCCTTTCTCTATAGTTAATTGCCCTCTATATATTACAATGATATGGGTAAATTAAGCTATCCTGAGAATCGAGAGATCCTCAGGATTTATTTACTATTTATAAAGATTACAAAATAGAGAATCAATCTTCCTCAAAATTGCTTTGCGCCTGATTTCTTCAACCTCCAATAGTCTACGCATCTTCAAAATCTTCTTATCTATCTTGAGTTTAACAACATTTGTCCATTTCGACAATAAAATCAAATAATTCAAACCGAAATTTAGAAATTACCTAATATCACTCAATAATATTTCTAGAAGACTTTCTAATCATTTTTTGTCCTAATTATTTCTAATTAATAGAAAAGTCAATCAATATTATATCATAAACCATGGTGATAAGGAGGATATGTGTACCTTTTTCTCAACTCAACAGCAGTAAGCATGGCAAGAAGAAAGGGGATTCCAACCTCTATGAAAGGTTCCACACGCAGAGGGGGGAGCACATAGCCAAAATTGACCCCATACTACCAGAGAAAGTCAGGACTGGCTGCTAGATCATAGCCAGCAAGGTTATGAGGTCATATTACAAGGGGGAATGCATGTTGGATGCATTATCAGTAGAATATTTTTGCGCCAATGGCAGTGTATTCAATTGGTGTAGTTACCTGCTGGAGGAACTACTCATGGCTTGCGAGGAATCCCAAGAGAAGGGAGGCATCTTCACATACGGATACATGTTGATGGCATTCACAATGCTAAAGTGGAAGCCACCCACTGGAAGACCATTGTTGCTAGCATACAAGGGGCACCTTGCAAATATATTTGAGCCTTGGCATTCCAGGACGGACTCGGAGAACAGAGCCTTCAACAACACGACGTTCTCCAAGTGGTACAACAGGCTCATCGACGCAACAAAAAGGTTGTGCATTCCATAGAATATCCTCAACTGCAACATGACCAACATTGCCTTCATCATGAACTGAAACCATATATTTGTATATCCAAGGCATGCCAACATGGAAGACTTCCATTCAAGGATGATATCGTTCTACCTAGATGAGGAGGCTTTCGAAAAAGAGGTAATGTCGTGGACGGGAGTTAAATGCAACCCACACAAATCAGGGATACACTACATTTTGCATGTCGAGATGTTGAAGAAGAAAGGCAAAGAATCAGGGGTAGGATCAAGCTCAGGACCAAAGGTGCAGAAGAAGGAAGCTCTGACATATACGGACTCGGAAGAGGAGGAAAAGACGCAGTCATTAGAGTGTAAGAGAAATAATGATTATGATCTTCCCGCAGCTTCCATAGAAAGACATGTTGATAGGTAAGCATGCCAACGATATTTTGAGCGTTGCATTCATTACCAAACCAATGGTGAATAAGTTCAGAACATGGGTGTCATGTTGGGTATGTGTTATATTCTTTGCATGTGTGTGTGTGGGCACATCAGATATGACAACTGCGTCTGACGATGCCTCGTACTAGTGCTCTGTATGTGCCGTGTGCGTTGGGCACTTTCCTAGGGGTCCCCAGGGGAGACAAGTATGCCCCCCCCGTTACGTGTAGTGTCCAGCAACGGGTGGTAGCCCGGGGCAACCGGGGTTCGAGGCAATGCCCCAAAAAAAAAAATTGGGCGGTTTTTGCTATTTTTAGCGGTTTTGTAAATTAATCTCGGATTAAGGGATTAGGGTTTTGGTATATACAAAATACCTAAAAACATTGTATATATATTGTATAGTGAATGGCGAAATTTGATATAATGAATATAAGAAAGGTTTTCTCGGTTGAGGGTTTCTGGTATAAATCTATGTGTACTATGTGAATGATCCATTGATTAATTTATGTTTTTCTTAAGAATATATATGCATTGCTTTACTTCACAAGTTTAAAACTTACATGTGGTATCAGAGCTCATTTTTGGCTTCAGAGAGACGCCTTTTTTGTTGAGGGTTTGGCTTGGTCTTGATAGATCAAGTTTATCTTGGGTCTGTGATAAACCTGGGTTTAGTGGGAGCTTTTGCACTGGTGATTTGAGTGTAGAAATAGGAATGGAAAGCTCTTCTAGAATCGAGATAGAGAAGTTCAATGGTAAAAACTTTGAGCTATGGAAGTTGAAGATGGAGGACCTTCTTGTAGACAAAGAACAATGGATCGTTGTGGATCCTGGAACACAACCTACTAGTACA
>SNQJ01S0008838.1:95663-117911 GCA_010110895.2 Picea sitchensis | reverse complement strand
GAAAATACGTTTCCCATCCTCTTTTTGGGGTATATTTGATTTTTTTTGTTCTTTTTGATAATTTTGGAAAAAGAATAAAGGAATATTACGTTACAATGGAGGAACAAGTACTGCAAACATACAAACTCAAGGCACAAGGACAAGACTGATGTTCTGGTAAAATGATACTCGGGAAAAATCCTCCAGCGGCCAAAGGTGTTAAGACGTAGAAGCAAATTGTCACAAGGCTAGTGGATAAGGTATGCAAATGCGGTTGATAGAACACACAATGGTAACGTCCTTTGATCTAAGTTTAGCGAGCCTAGAGAAGGTAAGCTCAGTGGTTTTTCATATTTAGAGAGTCTGAAAAAGCATAAAAGAAGACTTCGTTGGGGTACCTTTTTCGACAATAGTCTAGTCGGTTCGAAAAAAGGATAAACTAGCACCGATTAGACATCAATTCAAAAGCATTTTAACGAGTGTGACAAGGACAAGATCACTTAGCTATTTTTTCACTTTTAAGGAGTCTGAAAAAATCTTAACTATGGACTCCGTCAGGAATATTCTTCTGGACCAATTTAACAAGTGTGAAAGAATAAGGTCACTCGGTGATCTTTTCAATTTTAGGGAGTCTGAAAAGAGCTTAGCTATGGACTCCTGAGGATACTCTTCTAAAGAATGGGAATTCGATAGAGTATACCTTTGTTCATATAGTTGACCGTCCGGACCAAAAAAGGGGTAAACTACTGCCGGACAGATGTGACTTCAAATTTCAGTTTAACGAGCATGAAAGGCCACAAGATCTCTCGGCAATCTTTTCATTTTTAGAGGGTCTGAAAAGGGCTTAAAAGGAGACCCATTTAAGGAACGTTATTCTGGTCCAATTTAACGAGTGTGAAGAAACAAGGTCACTCGGCAATCTTTTCATCTTTAAGGAGTCTGAAAAGGGCTTAAAGAAGACTCCATAATGGTTACTTTTCTCAGTTAATCTGAACGAGATCGAAAAACATAAATGCAGTCTCGCTGAATGTTGCTTTCGGATCTCAAAGTGATCTTGAAAACTGACAAAGTTAGCTCATGATAGACTCTTTGTGGGTCGATGCCTGGCATCTCCTCGGGGGAGCTGTATGCTCCGACGAAAACATTGTCTATGATGCCAGGGGTTCTGGAGATATTGATAGGTATCATTTCAGAAATGGTTGCCATATTACCCTCAGCATAGATATTGTGTGTAGCTAAGGGATTAGTATGACAAGACTTATCTCCAGTCATGGTGAATTCTCCTGCTTTAATTCGGCTTAAATTTGGGAGGAAATATGATCTGTGATGAAGATCTTCCCAAGGTTTGTCTGGACTAGTCATTGCTTCGATTACTGCTTCGTCAGAAGAAAAGACTAAGTCTAACGAATCAACGTTAGCAAGAGAACCCTGAACCCAAATAGGCTCTAGAAGTGGATATAACTCTTGTGGAGGAGTCAGATCAGGGTTAGCTGAAGCTTGCTGGACTAAAGAGTATGCTACTTCAGCGGAAAACAAGGGCATGGACATGCCTGAGTGCCCCATCTCATCCATCATGGATGATGGGGGAGGAAGAATCCAAGGATCCTCAAAGTAAGTCGTGCGGAACGACGAAACTTGAAAAATCTCAACCTTATGGTGATTAGATATAAATTTGACGTCATCGTGAGGAGGTGGGTAATCGAAGGTACCCATCAAAGATGGGCACAAACCAAATCCTACGTTAACAACACCTGGTTGAGGATTATCAATCATGGGGACCGTGGATTCCCCCAAATCTGGTTCAGGTCTAGAGAAGGACAATTGATCGATGGTCACTATTCGACCCTCGTGTGGAAACAACAAGACTCGGAAAACTGTAGCAACCATAGCTTGCATAGCATAAGTCCAACTCCATCCTAACAAGATATTATAGTAGAGGGGAGCATCGACTACCTCTACTTCGACACACACGGTCTTCCCTCCTAACTGCACAGGGAAAGAAGGAACGATGCCATGTGGTCGAAAAGAACGACCATCGAAAGCAGTGAGGAGAGTAGGTGATGGAGACAAAGCAGGCTGGCCAATGGCCTTCCAACATGATAATGAGATAACGCATGTCGAGGCACCCTCGTCGACCACTGTGCGGAAGATATTCCATGTAAAAATTTTCATGGGATGAGCCACTACTATCTGAAACACTACGTGGTAAGGCAGACGAGGTTTTAAGTGAGTTGTATCTAACATGATGGTACCCAGATTACAAGTCTCAGTAGAGCCCAAAGTAGTTAATAAGGCTTTCCTTTGAGAAGGGAAACTTTGGAGGACCTCCAAAGTAGACATTGCACAAGGGGTTTGTGATAAATCCTCCACCACAGAGTAATTCTGGGTGGCCCTTGCATTTGGGTTGTGAGAAGCTTTATTAAATGCACCCTTTGGAATGCATGTCATTGTTTCTCCCAACGTCTTCTTGATCTGTAGAGGAAGAGATGGGAGCTCAACTTCTTTACCCTTCTCAGAAGCGCTTGGTTTACTATAGTCGTGCACTCTAGTCGTTATGAAAGCATCACCCCTAACCATATATATGTTCATGGATAAGGGATTGTTTGGAGTAGGGAAGGTTTCTTGGCTACCCCCTTCGGCACTTGTAGAGGCTTGAGTTAAATTTTTCCCATGTTGAAAGGGATTAGTCAACACTGCATGTTGTTGCTGTGTGACAAACTTTTGGGCCTCTACAAGTCGAGGAAAAAGATGGGTCGGGTGGTCTTCCGCACACAAGTTGCATGGATACCTCACCTTCCGTTTTTCCATGGTGTCCCCGCCAACATTATCAGTGGGTTTTTTATCCCCCTTACCCTTCTTTCATTGTTTTTTCTTCCCTTCAGGCTGCTGGGTGGCCTTTGGCTTAGTCGACTGCACGGAGTGTACTTATGATGTTTGGGTAAGAGGAGCAGCCAAATCAGTAGTCTGGCTAGCCGCTGAGTGTTGTATAGATAACTGTTGCAATTGTTTTGTCAATTGCTCAGCAGACTTGGTTTGTGTAGAACCAACAATACCATCGGCATGTGGTCCAACTCTCTATCTAGTTTTATCCAGTATCGATCGTGGTTCATCCAGCAGGATGTTGTATACTAAACCAGACTGAGAATAGATGAGCTCAAACTGTTGAGCCCTCATGATGGCATCTTCTTTGGAGAAAACCCCAGAAGTTGCGACGTCTTTGGATAATTATGGGACCAGAGACTTAAGGAACCACTCAAGTAGGAATGCTGGTGGGACTGGTACTTTAATTAGACTCTTCCAGCGTCTCCACTCTCGGATATGATCAGAGATATGGTCCACTATTTTCTGTTCGAAATTAGCGAGAAGATCTGTGCCAGTGTCGTATCTCACAGGTAACTGAAAATGGTTAAGGAAGGCCATCGCCAGTTTTCCAAAAGAAGAGTATCTTGAGCGATCGAGCTCGATGTACCATTTCGCGGCACTCCCGATAAGAGTGCGTTGAAGCAATCACAACTGTACGGAGTCATCTTTCAATGAGTTATATGAGATGAACACCAAAGATGGAAGGTAGTCACATGATCACCTGGATCTTCATTAGGCTTGGCCTCAAACTTTGGAATGTCCGAAGGCAACTTCGTTGGCATAGGAGGCCAACGCGGATCGTGACAAATAGGATCATTTAACAACCTTGTCAAATCTGGAAAGTGTAACGTTTCCAGGAATGGTAGTTTGGGTTTCTATTGATAACCTGGGAAAAAGGGTCCTGGAGTTTGACTGGCACCAGGTTGCCAAGAAAAGTTTGGCTGCTGGCCTAGATTCTAGTAGAAACCATGGCCCTGACTAGCATAAGGATTTTGCATCTGTGGAGACATCATTGGATGAATTCCCATAAAGGACATAGGGTGTTGGGAATGCATTGTGTTCGAAGGACTTTGGGAAGGATTACCCCATGTCAGTCCTGATGGGAGAGGCATAGTGGTCTATCCAGGGTTCCATTGACTGTGGAAAGAATTACCCCAGAATGACATTCCATAGGAGGGAATGGATCCTTGTCATGAGTTCCAAGGTCCTGCTATATGTGCCCCCGGCGTAGGAATAGTACCCTATGCCAGAGTAGACTGTCCAAAAATGGGAGTGCCCCCAAATGGGAAAGCGGTGGATGCGAAAGTGTTGTTACCAAATGTCTCGTTCCAAACAAATGGTGATGAACCTACCGGCATACTTTGCACAGGTGTTCCTTGACTCCTGGCTCCAAATAAACTAGTGTGTGCAGGCTGCCTGACGGACTGTTGATGCGGACCACCAAGCAAAGGGGACGAAGGAGGAATATGACCTCCGGCGTAAGGAAAAGAGTTAAAAGGGATAGGAGTGCCCCCAAGTTGACCTTGCAGAGGAGCGTTAGAGCTCCCTGTCCCAAGACCCAAAGTTTGTAAAGTGGAGTAAGTGAGTGCAGGACTTGTACCCGAACTAGGCATACCGTATGAGAACGGAGGGCCTGTCACACTAGGTGTGAAGGGGGTTGTGGTTGCCACCATAGATGGGGTCGGTCCACTGTACGATGTAGTTGTGGCTAAGACCATAGTGGCTCGGACCAACGACGGTAAGTTAGGAGATGATTCTCCTGTGGTAGCAATTGTGGTGGGAATGGAAGAATTCCCAAAAGAAGTAACAACGTTTGTTTCCATAGCTGTGTGAGGCATTGACAGGCGTTCATAAAATTGGATTGGTACAATAACCTATGGCCAAGTATCAGTGGTTGGGGTTTCAACCGAGCCAATATTGGCAGTTGATTCCTCTAGGAGTTTTTCGGGCATAATGGTTTGTAATCCGGTCACTTCAAAAGACCCTTGTTGGTCTAGCTTCCACCTCAATGGTGGCGGGGGTGGCTCCAGTATAACCGGTGGCAGGCCTAGAAGCCTTCATGACCAACGGAGCTTAGGATCCTCCACTGTGTGAGAATATCCAAGACATGATAAGGTATTCTACACGTTCAAACAGTAACATACACTAAAAAAGAAGCCCCTAAGAGATAAGACAAGCAATCACTAAACTATTTGGAAGAACAGTTACAACAACCAACACTAGAGAAACTTACCGGTGCAAGTGCAACTTGAAAACGGAAGCCCCCTCTAGGTATACTCTGAAAAGCGTGGCCTGATGTCTATCCTAGGTACAACGGTATACCCCCGCAGTCACCCATGTATGTCCCTAAAAAGATTGGCAACTAGGTTGCCAGCACGCGAATAGTCACCAGGCGGGTACAGTCGAAATTCGGGTAGACCACAATGAGCAGGGTATCAAGCCAAAAACCTGTCAAGGGTATCGAGATAAAATGGTCTGGAAGACAAATGAGGACCTCAAATGGATTCGAGACCCACGAATCCCCGTGGAAAATGCAAACGACGGAATCCCAAAACAAGCCCTCAATATGTGTTCTCCACTACGATTGGTCCGGCTTTGGAGGGGTTATCTCCGCTACCTTTCTGCACATGACCTCATGTTTATCCCCTGTTTTAGAGGGGGGTCCCGGATAACTTCCACAAAACTGGACTTCTACACTCCCTATCACAGACTCCAATGTTTGGTTTTGAATGGCCTTGGAGAGTTTCCTCTCCAACCTAATCCAAGGCCCTAGTCCTGGACTAGTTTGTGAACCCTACAAACAAAAAGTCTAATAGATTTTAAATCAGTGTTGCTTTTATGGGATTTCTTACGTCACAGGGTATGAAGGTAAAACTGATGATGTGTAAAGATGAAAGAAAAAACGGATGAAAAAATGCTGGAAACAAAAGGCTTTTACTAAATGCAAAATTTCAGCAACTTTTCACAAAGAAAGATTTCTTTTTCTTTTCAATTTTTCTAAGATTTTATGCAGCAATCATAAAGGAATTTCGCTCGACTACAAGCTACTTATACTCTAAATGTACTGCAAAAACTTACGAAATAAAAGACTTCTCCCTAGCTAATGATGCAGAAACACACTCTTCAAACAAAGAAGAAAATGAAAAGAGATTTTTTTTTATTTTTTTTTTTAAGTGCAAATAAAGAAACAAAGGGAAATACCGACGAGCACAAAACCAAGAAAAACAAATTCTAGCTTAAAGCGCAGATCGCAAAGAATCAGAGAAAAGACACACAATGGTAATCAAGAAAGCAAAGAATTGGATGTTGACCACCCTACAAATGACCCAAGGCCAATCTTCAGGAAGACCCGACAACTAGCTCGTTTCTTGCACCACCTTTTACACGAATGGGAAACCTCCACCGTCAACATGATAATAACGAGCCGAGAACTGACCAACCCTGCAAATTTTACTAGGCCAAATCTTCAGGTGGACCCGGTAGGGAGCTCCTTTTTATCACATCACCCCTGGCACAAAATGCCAATCCAACAAAATTGAAGGTCCTGCGACACGACTCATGTGCTACTGAGAAGTTTCTAAGCCATACAACAACATATGCAAGGCCCCGCAAGGAAGCCACAACAATCACTCAAACTCCACGAACCGTGAAGAAGAGTTCTCATTCAAAGAACCTCCCAATATGACCTTCACTACACTTACCACTCATGTGCTACTGAGCAACGTGATAACAAGCCATGAATCAACTAACCATGCAAATGGCCCTAGGCCAATATTTGGGTGGTGGACCCAATAGGCAACTCCTTTTTATCACACCACCCCTCAATTGAAAGATGGAGCTTCACTACGCTAATCGCTCATGTGCTACTGAGCAACATGATAACAAGCCGAAAACTAACCAACCCTGCAAATGGACCTAGACCAATCTTCAGGCGGACCTGGTAGGCAGGATCCTTTTTATCACATCACCCCTGGCATGAAATGTCGAAATCCAACAAAATTGAAGGGCCTGGGACACGACTCGCATGATATACCAAGAATTTTTTTTCTAAGCCATACAACAATATATACAAGGCCCCTCAAGGAATCCATAACAATCACTCAAACTCCACGACAAGTGAAGAAGATTTCTCTTTCAAAGAACCTCCCAAAATGAGCTTCACTACACTTACCACTCATATGCTACTGAGCAACATGATAACAAGCCGATAATCGATCAACCCTGCAAATGGCCCTAGGCCAATCTTTTGGTGGACCCAACATGTAGCTCCTTTTTATCACATCACCCCTTGCATGAAATGCCAAAATCCAACAAAACCAAAGATCCAACAACCCAACTCACATGTTACCAAGAATTTTCCAAATGCAAGGCCCTACAAGGAAGCCACAACGATCACCCAAACTCCAGGACGAGTGGAGAAGAGTTCTCTTTCAAAGTGCCTCCCAAGATGAGCTTTACTACCTCTTACCACTCATGTGCTACTGAGCAACGTGTGATAACAAGCAAAAAATTGACCAACCCTGTAAATAGCCCTAGGCCAATCTTCGAGTGGACCTGGTAGGCAACTCCATTTTATCACTCACATCACCCCTCGCACGAAATGACAAATCCAACAAAACAAAACCGAAGAGTTGGGGACACAACTCATGTGGGGAAAAACTCGGGGTTCCCCAAAGGCAAGGCCAGGTGAGTTAGCAAGAGGGGCGCCCACTTGAGAAATCGTAATGAAAATAGGATAGAGAACACAAAGGAAATACAAGGTCGCAAGAGGGGCACCCAACCAAGAAAACTGAAGAGCCAGCGACATAGGTGTGGATGGAGAAAAACTTGGGGTTTCCTGAATGTGCAAGGAAAAATTAGGGTTTCCAAAGGAAATGCAAGGCAAGTTGGAAAGAGGGGTTCCTAAAGCCAAGCTGAGTTGGCAAGATGGGTGCCCAACCAACAAAACTAAAAGAGTCGGTGACACAAGTGTGGTGGGAAAAAAAACTTGGGGTTTCCAGAGGCAATGCAAGGCAAGTTCGCAAGTGAAACACCCAACCAACAAAACTGAAAGAGACAACCACATAGGTGTGGTGGGAAAAAAAACTTGGGGTTTCCCGAATGCAAGAAAAAGTTGGGGTTTCTAGAGGCAATGCAAGGCAAGTTGGCAAGAGGGGCATCCAAAGGCAAGCTGAGTTGGAAAGAGGAGTGCCCAAACAACATAACCGAAATAGCCAGCGACACGGGTGTGGTGGGAAAAAAACGTGGGGTTTCTGGAGTTAATGCAAGGCAAGTTGGCAAGATGGGCACCCATAGGAAAGAGGAGCACCCAGCCAACAAACCCAAAAGAGACAGTGACATAGGTGTGGTGGGAAAAAAAACTTGGGGTTTCCATAATGCAAGGCAAACTTGGGGTTTCCAGAGGCAATGCAAGGCAAGTTGGTAGGAGGGGCATCGAAAGGCAAGATGAGTTCTCAAGAGGAGCACCCAACCAACATAACCGAGATATAGCCAGCGACATAGGTGTGGTGGGAAAAAAACTTGGGGTTTCCAGAGGAAAGTTGGCAAGATGGGCACCCAAAGGAAAGATGAGTGTCCAACCAACAAGACTGAAAGAGCCAGCGACATAGGTGTTGTGCAATAAACAACTTGGGGTTTCTCAAATGCAAGGGAAACTTGGGGTTTCCAGAGGCAAGTTGTCAAGAGAGGCATCCAAAGGCAAGCCTAGTTGGCAAGAGGAGTGCCAAACTAGCATAACCGAAAGAGCCAGTGACACAGGTGTGGTGGGAAAAAAAAACTTGGGGTTTCCCGAGTCCAAAGAAAAAATGGGGTTTCTAGAGGCAATGCAAGGTAAGTTGGGGCACCGAAAGGCTAAAATATGAGCACTAGGACCACACAAGGGAGCACTAGGCTAAAAGACGAGCTAGAGGACAGATAAGAACCAATTTTGGCTTGGAGGTAGATTTTTTAATACGGACTCACCAAGATTGGGTGCCCAAACACAACGCAAGGCGAGTTCACAAGATGGACACCCAAACGCAAGGCAAGGAAAGTTCACAACATGGGCACCCAAACGAAAAAATGATCTGTAATGAAAGCGACCACACAAGGGAGAACTAGGCTAAAAGACGAGCTAGAGGATGGATAAGAACCAATTTTGGATTGGAGGTAGATTTTTTAATACGTCCTCACCAAGGTTGGGTGCTCGAACACAACTCAAGGCGAGTTCGCAAGATGGGCGCCCAAACGCAACGCAATGCGAGTTCACAACATGGGCGCCCAAATGCACGAAATGTCGTAACTAAAACACCCACACAAGGGAGCAATAGGTAAAAAGACGAGCCAAAGGACAGATTAGAACCAATTTTGGCCTGGAGGTAGATTTTTTAATACAGCCTCACCAAGGTTGGGTGCTCGAACGCAACGCAAGGAAATCTCACAATATGGGCACCCAAAGCACAAAGATGGGTGCTCAACCAACAAAACCAAAGAGCCAGCAACACAACTCATGTGGGAAAAAAATTGGGGTTTCCAGAAGGCAAGGAAGGGTGAGTTGGCAAGATGGGCATGTAAATGCAAGGCAAGTTGACAAGTTGGGTGTGCAAAGGCAAGGCGACTTGGAAAGACGGGTGCCCACAAGGGGATTCATTGTGAAAATGAGGCAGGGCGCCCAAACGTGGTGAGAGGCGAGCTGGCAAGATGGGCAAAAAAATGGAACGAGAGGTGAGTTGGCAAGATGGGCGCCCCAACACAATGCAAGGCGATTTTGCAAGATTCACGCCCAAATTCAATGTAAGGCAAGTTGGCAAGTTGGCAAGGTGGGCACCCGAATACAAAGCAAGGCTAGTACGCAAGATGGACGCCCAAACACAACATAAGGCGAGTTCTCAAGATGGGCACCCAAATGAAAAAAATGATCCGTAATGAAAACGACCACACAAGGGAGCACTAGGCTAAAATATGAGTTGAAGGACAAATAAGAACCAATTTTGGCTTGGAGGTAGATTTTTTAATATGGCCTTACCAAGGTTGGGTGCTCGAATGCAACGCAATGTGAGTTCGTAAGATGGGCACACAAACGCAATGCAAGACGAGTTTGCAAGATGGGCGCCCAAACGAAAAAATGATCCGTAATGAAAATGACCACACAAGGGAGCACCTAGCTAAAATACGAGCTGGAGGATGGATAAGAACCAATTTTGTCTTGGAGGTAGATTTTTTAATACAGCCTCACCAAGGTTGGGCGCCCAAATGCAACGCAAGGTGAGTTCGCAACATGGGCGCCCATACCCATGAAGAGCCGTAACGAAATGCATGAGAAGCCTGGACAAGGTTAGGAGACCAAGGGCAAGGCAAGGTGAGTTGGCAAGAGTGGAACCCAAATGCAATGCAAGGCCATTTGGCAAGGTGGGCACCTAAATGCATGAAGATCTGTAATTAAACGCACGAACGGACGTAATGAAATGCACGAAGAGCCATAATGAAAAATGACCACACAAGGGATCACTAGGCAAAAAGATGTGCCAGAGGATGGATAAGAACCAATTTTGGCTTGGAGGTAGATTTTTTAATACGGCCTCACCAAGGTTGGGCACCCGAACACAACGCAAGGCGAGTTCACAATATGGGCGCCCGAATGCAACACAAGGCGAGTTCGCAACATGGGCTCCCAAATGCACGAAGAGCCGTAATGAAATGCACGAGAAGCCTGACCAATATTGGGCGACCAAGGGAAAGGCAAGGCGAGTTGGAAAGAGGGGCACCCAAATGAAATGCAAGGCCAGTTGGCAATATGGGTGCCCAAACACACAAAGAACTGTAACGAAATGCACGAACGATCGTAAGGAAACGCACGAAGAGTCGTAATGAAAATGACCACACATGAGAGCACTAGGCAAAAAGACGAGTCGGAGGACGGATACAAACCAATTTTGGCTTAGAGGTAGATTTTTTAATACGGCCTCACTAAGGTTGGGTGCCCGAATGCAACGCAAGGTGAGTTCGCAAGATGGGCACCCGAACGCAACGCAAGGTGAGCTCACAACATGGGCACCCAAACGCACAAAGAGCTGTAACAAAACACACGAGGATCCTAGCCAAGGTTGGGCGACCAAGGGAAGGGGAAGGAAAGTTGGTAAGAGGGGAACCCAAATGCAATGCAAGGCCAGTTGACAAGATGGATTCCCAAATGCATGAAGAGCCATAACGAAACACATGAATGACCATAACGAAATGCACGAAGAGCTACAACAAAAATGACCACACAAGGGAGCACTAGGAAAAAAGACGAGTTGGATGATGGATAAGAACCAATTTTGTCTTCGAGGTAGATTTTTTAATACGGCCTCACCAAGGTTGGGCGCCTGAATGCAATGCAAGGCGAGTTCGCAAGATGGGTGCCCCAACACAACGCAAGGCGACTTCACAACATGGGCACCCAAATGCACGAAGAGTCATAACAAGATGCATGAGGAGCTTAKCCAAGGTTGGGTGACAAAGGGCAAGGCAAGGTGAGTTAGCAAGAGTGGCACCCAAATGAAATGCAAGACCAGTTGGCAAGATGGGTGCCCAAATTCACGAAGAGTCGTAACGAAATGCACGAATGGCTATAACGAAACGCACGAAGAGTCGTAACGATAACAACCACACAATGGAGCACTAGGAAAAAAGATGAGTCGGAGGACAGATAAGAACCAATTTTGACCTAGAGGTAGATTTTTTAATATGGTCTCACCAAGGTTGGGTGCTCGAATGCAACCCAAGGTGAGTTCGCAATATGGGTGCCCAAATGCAATGCAAGGGGACTTCACAACATGGGCACCCAAACGCACGAAGAGATGTAATGAAATGCATGAGGAGCCTAGCCAAGGTTGGGCAACCAAGGGCAAGGCAAGGAGAGTTGGCAAGAGGGGCACCCAAATGCAATGCAAGGCCAGTTGGCAATATGGGCACCCAAATGCATGAAGAGCCATAACGGAACACACAAACAGTTGTAACAAAATGCACAAAGACCCGTAATGAAAATGACCACACAAAGGGAGCACTAGGAAAAAAGACGAGCCAAAGGATGGATAAGAACCAATTTTGGCTTGGAGGTAGATTTTTTAATATGGCCTCTCCAAGGTTGGGCGCTCGAATGCAACGCAAGGCGAGTTCGCAAGATGGGCACCCAAATGCAACGCAAGGTGAGTTTGCAACATGGGTGCCCAAAAGCACGAAGATCCATAACAAAACACACCAAGAGCTTGGCCAAGGTTGGGCAACCAAGGGCAAGGAAAGACGATTTTGAAAGAGAGGCACCCAAACACAATGCAAGGCTAGTTGGCAAGATGGGAGCCCAAATTCATGAAGAGTCATAATGAAACACACGAATGGCCGTAACGAAATGCATGATGAGCTGTAATGAAACGCATGAAGAGCCGTAATGAAAATGACCACACAAGGGAGCACTGGAAAAAAAGACGATCCGGAGGATGGATAAGAACCAATTTTGGCTTGGAGGTAAAATTTTTAATATGGCCTCACCAAGTTTGGGCGCTCGAATGCAATGCAAGGTGAGTTAGCAACATGGGTGCCTGAACACAACGCAAGGCGAGTTCGCAACATGGTCGCCCAAATGTATGAAGAGTTGTAACGAAACGCACGAACAACACAGGCAAGGCAAGGCGAACTGGCAAGAGGAGCACCCAAATGCAACACAAGGCCAGTTGGCAAGATGGGTGTCCAAAGACATGAAGAGCGATAATGAAATGCACAAAGAGCCGTAACGAAAATGACCACACAAAGGAGCACTAGGCAAAAAGATGAGCTAGATGATGAATAAGAACCAATTTTGGCTTCGAGGTAGATATTTTAATACGGCCTGGCCAAGGTTGGGCGACCAAGGGAACGACAAGGCGACTCGGCAAGAGGGGCACCCAAATGTAACGCAAGACAAGTTAGCAAGATGGGTGCCCAAACACATGAAGATCCGTAACAAAAAAGACCACACAAGGGAACACTAGGAAAAAAGATGAGCCGGAGGACGGATAAGTACCAGTTTTGTCTTGGAGGTAGATTTTTTAATACGGCATGGCCAAGGTTGGGTGACCAAGGGAAATTCAAGGTAGTTCTAGGCAAGAAGACGAGTCAATCACTGGATAAAGAGTGAAGGTGGTCACAATTCAACTTTTTTAATATGTCCTAGGAAAGGCAAGACAAGGAAAGGTGCCAAGGGGCAAGGCAAGGCAAGGTGCGAGGAGGAAAGTTAGGGAAAGGCACCAAGAGCCAAGGCAAGGTGCCAGGAGGCAAGGGAGGGCATGGAAAAAGGAAAGGTAAGGTAGCGCCAGGCAAGAAGACAAGCCGACCATCAGATAAGGTGTAAAGATGGTTAGAACTTAACTTTTTTAAGATGGCATGGGCAAGGCAAGGCAAGGAAAGGCGACAGGATGCAAGGTAGCGCACATCACAAGGCAAGGCAAGGCACAAAGAGGCAAGGCAATGCAGGGCATGATGCAAGGAAAGCCAAGGAATGAAGAAGAAAGGCAAGGCAAGGTGCGAGCGGATGAGTTGGGGCACGATGACCCAATTGGTGGGCGAGTTGGTGGATGCGTCATGACTTAGGAGGACTCATGCGGTGAGTTGGTGATTCGACCCGACTCTCATGCCAAATAGTGCAACGATCCATAGGATGGAGTGAGAAAATATAAGTAAGGCATGAGTTGGGATGAGTCAAGGTAGAACAAATCGGGTAGAGAAGAGTGAATATACATTCAACCAAGTGTCTCAGCTGGGCATCTTGATGGAGAGCACACGATGAGTCTTGAAGTTAAGTTGATGGATGAGTTGGTAGTGCACGTGATGGAGAGGATACTTGCGATAGACGTGCAAGGCAGACTCAGGTTGCAACAGGGGGGTCTTATGAGACACTGAAGTGAGGAAAAAGTTGTCGAAGTGACTTGGTTGAATTCTGTATGTCTTTGTATGGAGTTGCGGCTCCCCTCTTGTGAACATCTCTCATTGTAACATTCTATACATTGTGATCTATGGGTGTCAGGCAAAGTTTGTGTTGCCCAACCACATGTGTTTCTCTTTCTCATGTATGGATGATTGCATGTTCTTAATGGCTTAAATGACTAAGTATAGAACCGTGTAATTGTCTAAGCGTAAACAATGCATGTTTAGTGTAACCTGACATGATTGGCTCAGGATAAAGTATGGGTGTACCCTGAGTGAGGCGTAGTCCAGATGGAGTATGACTTGGGCAGGCCAAGCCACCGAGCCAAAAACATCACGTCACGGTGTCAGGTGACTTGGGAGCACCAAGTCGAGTTGGATCCCCGGGCAGACTGTGGGCACGTGAAAGACTTGACATATGATTGGGTCCACATTGGACATGGAGTGGATTGCAAGGCACCTTTTCCAATATATAAGGAGGAAACCTCCATCGTACGAAGTCATCCAATAAGAGTTCAATCGATGAGTGCCTAACAAGGGTGGACAAGGAGTTATGAGGTGAAAAGTATAGGTTTGGAGGCACAATGAACTACTTGGACGATGTCTTCACAAAGGACTTAGACATCTTGGCAAGTGTCTGAGGCACAGTAGAGCTAGACTGAGGTTGCGGTAAGCAAGGAAGAGGCGCTGCAGGAGGCAGATCCATGGATGCATCAGGGGTTGGATTGTGCAAGTCTTTTGGGCAGTAGGGAGACATGTCATGACTTATTTTTATTTCTACGAAAGAGTCGTAGGGAGAAGGATGCACCCACCCCCTTGTTGTATCTTTGGAAACACTCTTCATATTAATAAGCTTAAGGAATCTGCCCATAATGGTGTGTTGTGGTATCTTTATACTTGTTGGATGCTATTGCTCCTTGCGTTGTTGTGGATGGTTAGGTATTGATGAGTATTGGCCAGCTATTAAAATAGAAACAGGATCCTTTAAGGCCACGGTTGGACGTGTGCCTATTGTTAGAGAACTCAGTTGCATATCTAACAAATTGTAGCTCAAGGAACAATTATTGATGGTCCTTAAGTGAAGAGGCATAGTCCGATTGTAGTAGGGGAACGTTGGTCATGCCCCTAAGGCCGAGGCAAGGCAGTGATGCATCACTAGGGGTTTCCCACATTTGCGTGGTTTCCATCTCGTGGTTATACATGAAAACCATGAATTCCCCCTCACTTGGATGGTTTTCATCGCGGCTGGACATGGATACCTTGAATTCCCCCACACTTGGATGGTTTCTGTTGTGGTAGGACATGGAAACCCCAAATATCCTGCACTTGGACGATTCCTATCATGTCGTGACATGGAAACCCCAGATTCCTCGCACTTGCATGGTTTTCGTTGTGACCAGACTCGAAAACCATGAATTTCCCCGCACTTGCATGGTTTCCATAGCAGCCGGACACAAAGACCTAAAATTTCCCCGCACTTGCACCGTTTTCATCGCAACAGGCACAAAAACCCCGAATTTCCCCGCACTTGCACGGTTTTCGTCGCGACCGGACATGGAAATATCGACTTTCCTGTACTTGCATGGTTTCTTTCTTGACAGACTTGAAAACCTCGATTTTTCCGTCACTTTCATGATTTCTTTCGCGGATGGACATGGAAACCCTGGATTTCCCACTCTTGCACGGTTGGTTTCTCGACTGACTCGGAAACCTCAGATTTTTCTGCACGTGCACGATTATTCTTTCTTGACCGACATGGGAACCCTGAATTTCCGCACACTTGTGTGGTTTCCTGTCACGACAAAACACAGAAAAAATGAATTTTCCGTGCTCGCACTGGTTCTCTCGCATCCGGGCCTAGAAACCCTGAATTTCCCACACTTGCACAGTTCCTATCGCAGACGGACATGGAAGCCCCAAGTTTCTTGCACTTAGCTTGGGCAGCTACCGTCGCGGTCAGACATGGAAGCCCCAGGTTTCCCACACTTACACTTGGGTCAATTTCGTCGTAGTCGAACATGGAAACCCCAGGTTTCCCACGCTTGTGATTTTGGGTGGTTTTTGTTGCGGTCGGATGATGAAACCCCAGGTTTCCCATGCTTTTGCTTTTGGGAAGATTCCGTCATGGTTGGACATGGAAACCCCCAGGTTTCTCATGCTTGTGCTTGGGCGGCTTCCGTCATGGTTGGACATGGAAACCCCCCACGCATGGGCAGTTTCACTCTTGGCCAACATGGAAACCCTGAATTTCGTCATAGCTACAGAGGTTTTCCATCACGGTTGTACACAGAAACCTCCAACTTCGTCGCAACTACAAAGGTTTTCCATCGTGGTCGTACACGGAAACCCCTAATTTTGTCGCAACTATAGAGGTCTTCCATCGCGGTCGTACATGGAAAATCAGTGCTTCCCACCACACCCAGACGATTTCCCTCGCGGTCGGACATGGAAACCCCGTGTTTCCCACACTTGGATGATTTTTCTTGATGGTCAGGCATGGAAACCCCAAGTTTACCACACTTGCACTTTTGGGCGCTTCCCACCGCGGCCAGGCATGGAGACCCCAAGTTTCCTGCACTTGCACTTGGGAATCTTTCATTGCCTAGTCGACCATGGAAACCCTCCAAGTTTCCCACCCTCGCACTTGGGCGGGGGCATGGAAGCTGGAAGTTTCCCACAATGGCACTTTTTTTGGATGGACAGATGGAAACCCCAATCTCCCCACACTTTGTAATCCAGGCTACTTCCATCGCCCGACCAGGCATGGAAACCCCAAGTTTCCCACACTCGCACATGTGCAACATCCGTCGCCCGGCCAAACCTCAATTCCCTGCACTTGGGCGGCTTCGCTCTCGACCGGCCTGGAAACCCTGAATTCCCCCACACACTTGGGCGACGGATACACCCTTGGTCAGCCCGGAAACCACAAGTTTCCTGCCCTCACATGGGGGCATGGAAACTGCAAGTTTCCCACGCTGGCACTTTGGGTGGATGGATGGAAACCCCCAATTCCCCATGCTTCACAATTCAGGTGGCTTCCATCGCCCAGTCGGGCGTGGAAACCCCAAGTTTTCCACACTTGCACATGGGCAGCGTCCATCACCCAGTCGGATGTGGAAACCCCCAATTCCCTACACTTGGACAATTTCGCTCTTGACCGGCCCGGAAACCTCGAATTTCCCCACACACTTGACCAGTGAATTCACTCTCAGTCGTCCTAGAAAACCCCAAGTTTTGCAATGCTTACACTTGGGGCCAGTTTCCATCCTCGACCGAAGTGGAGAACCCGAATTTTGGCGATTTCTCCGTTGGTCGAGACATGGAAAACATGGAATCTCCACACATGGTTAGTTTCTCCACTCCCGAGAACCCTGAATTCCCCACACTTGGGCAATTTCTCCACTCGTCGAGACTTGGGAACCCCAAATTTCCTGTACTTGGGTGGTTTCTCCACTAGTCGAGACTCAGAAACCCTGAATTCCTTGCACTTGGGAGGTTTCTCCACTCATCGAGACTCGGAAACCCCGAATTCCCTGCACTTTGGCGGTTTCTCCCACAGTCGAGACTCAGAAACCTCGAATTCCCTGCACTTGGATGGTTTCTACCATGGTCGAGACTCGAAAAACCCAAATTCCCCGCACTTGGGTGGTTTCTCCCACGGTTGAGACTCGAAAACCCAGAATTCCCCGCACTTGGGCGGTTTCTCCCATGGTTGAGACTGAGAAACCCTGAATTCCCCACACTTGGGCTGGTTTCTCCCATGGTCGAGACTCGGAAACCTCGAATTCCCCGCACTTCGGTGGTTTCTCCACTGGTCGACACTCAAAAACCCCAAATTCCTTACACTTGGGCGGTTTCTCCCACATTTGAGACTTGGAAACCCCAAATTCCCCGCACTTGGGTGGTTTCTCCCATGGTCGAGACTCAAAAACCCTGAATTCCCCACACTTGGGCCAGTTTCTCCCATGGTCGAGACTAGGAAACCCCAAATTCCCCCCACTTGGGCAGTTTCTCCCACAGTCAAGACTCAGAAACCTCGAATTCCCACACTTGGGACGATTTCTCCCACGGTCGAGACTCAAAAACCTCGAATTTCCCACACTTGGGCCGGTTTCTCCTGAATGCAAGGAAAACTTGGGGTTTCTTGAATGCAAAACCTTGGGTCGATTTCTCCTAAATGCAAGGAAAACTAGGGGTTTCCCGAATGCAAATCCTGAATTCCCCGCACTTGGGCAGTTTCTCCCATGGTCGAGACTCGAAAACCCCGAATTCTCCACACTTGGGTAGTTTCTCCCATGGTCGAGACTAGGAAACCTTGAATTCCCTGCACTTGGATGGTTTCTCCCATGATCGAGACTTGAAAACCTTGAATTCCCCACACTTGGGCGATTTCTCCCACGGTCGAGACTCGAAAACCCTGAATTCCCCTCACTTGGGCGGTTTCTCCCACAGTCGAGACTCAGAAACCCCGAATTCCTCGCACTTGGGTAGGTTTCTCCCATGGTCAAGACTCAGAAACCTTGAATTCCCTGCACTTGGGCGGTTTCTCCCATGGTCGAGACACAGAAACCCAAAATTCCCCCCACTTGGGTCAGTTTCTCCAATGGTCAAGACTCAGAAACCCCTCATTCTGTGCACTTGGGCGGTTTCTCCCATGGTCGAGATTCAGAAACCCCGAATTCCCCTTAATTGGGCCGATTTATCCCAAGTTCGAGACTCGAAAACCTCATATTCCCCGCACTTGGGCGGTTTCTCCCACATTCGAGACTCGAAAACCCTGAATTCTCTGCACTTGGGCAGTTTCTCCCACGATCGAGACTCGAAAACCCTGAATTCCCCCCACTTGGGCAGTTTCTCCCACAGTCGAGACTCAAAAACTTTGAATTCCCCGCACTTGGGCCCGTTTCTCCCATGGTCGAGACTCGAAAACCCCGAATTCCCCGCACTTGGGCGGTTTCTCCACTGGTCGAGACTTGGAAACCCAGAATTCCATGCACTTGGGTTGTTTCTCCCACTTTCGAGACTCATAAACCCTAAATTCCCCAAACTTGGGTACTTTCTCCCACGCTTCGAACTCGAAAACCCTGAATTCCTCGCACTTGGGTCAATTTCTCCAACAATCAAGACTAGGAAACCTCAAATTCCCCCCACTTGGGTGATTTCTCCCATGGTCGAGACTAGGAAACCCTAAATTCCCCGTACTTGGGCCAGTTTCTCCCACGGTCGAGACTCGGAAACCCCAAATTCCCCACACTTGGGTGGTTTCTACCACGGTCGAGACTCGGAAACCCCGAATTCCCCACACTTGGGCTGGTTTCTCCTGAACGTAAGGAAAACTTGGGGTTTCTCGAATTCAAACCCTTGGGTCAATTTCTCCTAAACGCAAGGCAAACTTGGGGTTTCCTGAATGCAAATACCAAATTCCCCGC
This sequence comes from Picea sitchensis, assembly GCA_010110895.2. NCBI lineage: Eukaryota > Viridiplantae > Streptophyta > Pinopsida > Pinales > Pinaceae > Picea > Picea sitchensis. Next base: position 98,727 of record SNQJ01S0008838.1, on the reverse strand, counting down.
ACTTGGGCGGTTTCTCCCACGGTCTAGAGTCAAAAACCCCAAATTCCTCACACTTGTGTGGTTTCTCCCACGGTCGAGACTAGGAAGTCCTGAATTCCCTACACTTGGGTGGTTTCTCCCATGGTCAAGACTCGAAAACCCTGAATTCCCCGCACTTGGGTGGTTTCTCCCATGGTTGAGACTCAGAAACCCCTAATTCCCTACACTTGGGAGGTTTCTCCCACGGTCGAGACTCGAAAACCCCAAATTCCCCGCACTTGGGCAGTTTCTCCCACAGTCGAGACTCGAAAACCTTGAATTCCCCACACTTGGGCGGTTTCTCCCACGGTCGAGACTTGAAAACCCCAAATTCCGTGCACTTGGGCAGTTTCTCCCACGGTCGAGACTCGGAAACCCCGAATTCCCCGCACTTGGGCCGGTTTCTCCCATGGTCGAGACTAGGAAACCCTGAATTCCCCCCACTTGGGTGGTTTCTCCCATGGTCGAGACTCAAAAACCCCAAATTCCCCGCACTTGGGCCGTTTTCTCCCACCGTCGAGACTCGAAAACCCCGAATTCCTCACACTTGGTCTGGTTTCTCCCGAACGCAAAGCAAACTTGGGGTTTCTCAAATGAAAACCCTTGGGTCATTTTCTCCCAAACACATGGAAAACTTGGTGTTTCCCGAATGTAATCCCTTGGGCCAGTTTCTCCCTTGGTCGAGAGTCAGAAACCCTGAAATCCCCGCACACACACAAAACCTTTGATATGAGAAACGAGAGGTGTCAAGATTTAGGATGGGATGAGCATAGGCTCTTAATAGAGGCGACGAAAGGCTGAATCTTAGTGGATCATGGCAGCAAGGCCACTCTGCCACTTACAATACCCTGTCGCATATTTAAGTCATCTGCAAAGGATTCTTCTCAATGACCATTTGAAATTGAACTTCAAATCTGTCCCAACCGAGATGCGTCCCAGGCAAGGTTCACAAGTGACACAGGCCCCTGGGGGTACTGAAGTGACACCCCTACTGTGGTTCAAGATATAGTCGAGGAGTGACAAGCATTGCTTCTAGCATGGATTCTAACTTAGAGGTGTTCAGTCATAATCTGACACATGGTAGCTTCGCACCACTGGCTTTGTGTGAATCAACGGTTCCTCTCATACTAAGTTGAATTACTATTGCAGCGCAGTTCATCAGTAGGGTAAAACTAACCTGTCTCACGATGGTCTAAACCCAGCTCACATTCCCTATTGGTGGGTGAACAATCCAACACTTGGTGAATTCTGCTTCACAATGATAGGAAGAGCCAACATCGAAGGATCAAAAAGCAATGTTGCTATGAATGCTTGGCTGCCACAAGCTAGTTATCCTTGTGGTAACCTTTTTGACACCTCTAGCTTCATATTCCAAAAGTCTAAAGATCTATAGGTCATGCTTTCATGGTTTGTATTTGTACTGAAAATCAAAATCAAATGAGCTTTTACCCTTTTGTTCCACACGAGAGTTCTGTTCTCGTTGAGCTCATCTTAGGACACCCGCATTATATTTTAACAGATGTTCCACCCCAGCCAAACTCCCCACTTGACAATGTCTTCTACCCAGATCAACCTGTCGAAATGTTTCTTAAGGCCAAAAACATCGGCAATGCCCCATCTCTGCCCCACAGAATAAGTAAAATAACATTAAAAGTAGTGGTATTTCACTTGCGCTGAAAATGGCTCCCACTTATTCTACACCTCTCAAGTCATTTCATAAAGTTGGACTAGAGTCAAGCTCAACAGGGTCTTCTTTGCCCACTGATTCTTCCAAGCCCATTCCCTTGGCTATGGTTTCACTAGATAGTAGATAGGGACAGTGGGAATCTCGTTAATCCATTCATGTGCATCACTAATTAGATGACAGGGAATTTGGCTACCTTAAGAGAGTCATATTTACTCCCACCATTTACCTGGGCTTGGTTGAATTTATTCACTTTGACATTCCAAGCACTAGGCAGAAATCACATTGCGTCAGCATCCGCAGGGACGATCACAATGCTTTGTTTTAATTAAACAGTCAGATTCCCCTTGTCTGTACCAGTTCTGAGTCGACTGTTCACTGCCTGGGGAAAATCCCTCACGAGGGGAAATTCTACGTCCGTAGCCCAATCGAAACGTGACTACCCACCCTCATCGTGATAGTAGCTCGGGAAGACTACCGACAACCCATGGGTTGAGGATGCAGAACTCTAGGCCCAAGCCTCAAATCCAATCCTTTTCCTGAAGTTACAGATCCATTTTTCTGACTTCCCTTACCTACATTATTCTATTGACCAGAGGTTGTTCACCTTGGAGACCTGATGCGGTTATGAGTATGACCGGGCATGGATGGTACTTGGTCCTCTAGATTTTCAAGGGCCACCGAGGGTTCACCAGACACTGCAAGACATGCGATGCTCTTCTAGCTGCTAGACCATATCTCTGGTTGAGCCGATTTCGGTGTGGGAAAGATGTTAAAAAGAAAAGATAACTCTTCCTGGGGATGCCGATGACGTCTTTGTATTTCCTAATGTTGTCATCCGTCACCATGTCCTGGTTCGAGAATATTAACCCGATTCCCTTTCGATGTTCGTGTAGAGTGCACCCTTGATGCAGGGCTTCCCCATCTCTTAGGATTGACTAACCCATGTCCAAGTGTTGTTCACATGGAACCTTTCCCCACTTCAGTCTTCAAAGTTCTCATTTGAATATTTGTTACTACCACCAAGATCTGCACCAGGGACCGATCCACTCAGGCTCACACCCAAGGTTTCTCAACGACCCCCGCATCCTGCTACTCATCAACGCCTGGCAATTTCTCTGACGGCTGAGTATAGGTTGCACGCTTCAACACCTTCCATTTTCGAGGCTAGTTGATTTGGCAAGTTATTTGTTACATACTCCTTAGCGGATTTCATCTTCCATGACCACCGTCCTGTTGTCTTAATCAACTAATACCCTTTGTGGGATCTGGGTTAGCGCATAGTTTGGAACTGTTACTCGACTTTCCATCCATCCCTTTGATGATTACCCCTCATATAACGAGATACGTACAAGGCACAAG